>JAJEJH010000482.1:94026-209640 GCA_026122585.1 Anacardium occidentale
ATTGATTTTTGAGTCATTAAATGATAAAAGCATTATTCATGTATATAGAATTCATAAACTTAATAAAAAGGTCAATATAATCTTTTTAGTGATATTATTCGTGGTTTTGAAAACAGACTATGTCCAATATCACTAGTTTGTATAAATTGATGATTTACCACTCATGTCGGACTTAGAATTTTTCAATAAGTTGAAGAATGAAACATTAAGACAAAATGGTTGGGAAGGTATAACAGAACTTTTGCTTAAGTTAATATTGGATTATTATATGGAGATATTACACTATGAGAGTTCATGGATCATAGCTAATGAGCTTGCGTAATTCAGTTGATAGACGGAAGAGTTCAACTTAAATTCTTGAGTGGAATCAACTAAATTTAGTAATTAAGATACTACATTATAATGGTATAGGAAAATCCAGAAATCATCTACTATGTATGCCCATTAGTTCTTCCACTAACTCCATTATTTATTGTATTGATATGACATATTTTTGTGATCTTATTGTTTTGGTGTCTGGCTTTCAAAAGTCCATGTGAATTAGAACGTGATGCAAGTGTTATTTACTTTGGTTTTAGCACATGATCAATTTTTCTAGAATAAATTATTAATTAATTCTTGAAAAACATGGGGAATATAATTAATTACAAATTTATTTAATTATTATATGGTATATAATTTTTTTGGAAAGAGATCATTGTATTTTGGGAGTTAATTTGGCTTATTTGGTGGGTTTGACTTATGGGTATGGTTGAAAATTTTGATTCTTTGAACTTTCTAGAGCTCAAAAAGCAGCAACCATAGTTGTTGGACAATGACTTTATCAAGCTGATTCACTCTTCTTGGGGTGCACTAATCCTTTTTGTAAAGAAGAGAGATAGGTGGAAACACAAGCGCATTGATTTTAAAGAGTTGAATAAGGTAATGGTTAAGAACAAGTATTTGTTACCGATGATTGATTACTTGTTTGATCAATTATGAGAAGCTTCAATGTTTTTCAAGATAGACTCCAAATCAGGATATCACTAGGTTTGGATTATTGAGAGAGACATATCAAAGACTACTTTTAGAAAGGTGGGCATTATCAATTATGGTTATGCCCTTTGGGTTGATTAATTCATTTGCACTATGAACCTTATGAACAAAGTGTTATGGGATTGTCTTAATAGTTTTATAGTGTTATTTCTAGATGATATCCTTATATACTCTAAGAATCAAGATGAGCATGAGTAGCACTTGAGGATTGTGTTATAGAGGTTGACAAATTATCAATTGTATGCAAAATTCTCTGACTATGAGTTCTGGCTAAATAGAGTGGCATTCCTTAGGAAAATAGTTTTAATAAATTGTATTTTAGTAGACTCAAGCAAGGTGGAGGTTGTATTAGAGTGGTAAAAGTTTAAGTCAACCAATGAGGTTTAACATTTCCTTAGATCAATATTATGTTATAGATAGTTTATTAAGGATTTTTCCATATTGGTCCAACCACTACAAGAAATTATATATTTTATGACAAATTTATTTGTGACAAATGTAATTTTGTCATTATATGACAGTCTTTGATGATATTTTTTTTATAACTGTCATTAAATCTTTATTATTGTGATGATTAATATATTGTCAATAAAATTCAAGTTGTTCGTCACCAATGTTCATATTTAGTGACGAATGATTAAATTTTGTCATTTTTTCATTTGGTAGCATAGTTTAAAATAATGTTATGACGATATAATATACATTTATGACGAACGTATAGTCACAATAATGCATTTTTTGATGACATAATACAAATTTGTCATTAATTAATATATAAAATAAAATAATTATAAAATATTATTTTTGTGACTATTTTAATTGTCACAATTGATTATTGTTTGTGACAAAATATAATATTCGTCACAATTGATATAGAGGTAAAATTTCATGGCAAAATTTTTAGAGGAAATAAGTTTAATGGTAACTATTTTTATCATATAATATTAATATTTGATGACAATTTAATTAGTTGTTACTAATGGTAAAATTTCCCACTAAAATTTTTGAAGGGAACACATTTGATGACAATTATTTGTGTCACTTAATATTAATATTTAGTGACAATATAATTATTATCACTGATGCACATGAAAAATATCATTGTCGAATTATTGTTGTCACCAATATACATGTTCGTGTTCGTATTCAGATTTGAACAGTTTGTTTCAGGCTTATTTGAACTAAACTTTAAATTGAACCTTAACATGTTCGATTCAAATCTAGCCCTACCTAGTCACCAATATATATTTATTCAAATAAAAAAGGTAAATATATCATAATTAAAGTGTGAAGGAAAAATTATTCGAATAAGAATTTTTTTAATAATGGTAATTGACGTCACTAATAATAAAATTAGATGACGAATTATCAAATGTGTCATGAAAACAATTAGGGTTGAATTCAAACCGAATCAAATGCGAACATGCATATGTTCTTGTTCGGGCTCATTTCGTACAGTTCAGATTCGTGTTCATCGAATTTTTTTATAATAAAGTTCAGGTTCGTGTTTGATTCGTATAACTTAGCTCGTGTTCTATTCGTATTCGTATTCGTATTCGATTCGTATAATTCGTATTTATATTTTATTAAAATTATAATTAATACAAATAATTAAAAAAATATAATTAAAAAATTTTTTATTTAAGTTTGGGTTTGTGTTTGGGTTTATGTTCGGTTTATACAGTTTGTGTTCAGGTTTGTACAGTTCGTGTTCAGGTTCGTATTAGCTGATTTTTAAAATTATAATTCAGGTTCAGGTTCGTGTTTAGGTTTGGCCAGTTAGTTTCAGATTTATTCGAATCGAATTTAAAAACGAATTTAAATCTATTCGGTTCAAATCTAGTACTAAAAGCAATTTTAAAATGTTAGTGACACTTTAATATTGTCATCACATATTTATTTAATGACAAAAAATAAAATTTTGTTTGAAAAAATATTAAATAGAATAATATAAAATAAAAAGAAAATAAAATCTAAAAAAGAAGGAGAAAACGTGAAGAAGGGAGGAAGAGGAGAAGAAGGGCAAAGTCAAAAAATGGATCCCTAAATTTTGTATCTCTTTCTCAATTTCTTGAACAAAAATTTGAAAATCTACAAGAAGTAAGGCTTATTCCAACATTCAAGGTAAGTAGAACCTCCTCAAGTCTCCCAATCTTCTTTATTTAAGTTAAAATTGTACATATTTGTTGCAAATATTTACCTGCGATCGTTTCCCCTTCATCCACTCTAAACATTTTCATCTGTCGCGGCTTCATTTTCTCTTCTGCCAATAACGTCTTCTATAGTGGAAATTAGTCTTTTCGCCTTGAGTCTTCTACCATCTGTGGCTTGAGTGAACCCTGGGAGTTGTTGGTGGCTCTATCCCTACGACCAAACTATATACAGAGACTCCACAGGTAAATCATCAAGCCTTTGTTGTTATCAATTTGTTTTTATAATTTTTTTGATATACGCAAATGCATATAGTGAAATGATGAAATCCAGCTGTCACGAGGGGTGGTTTGTCTGTAATATTAAAGTGCTTTGTGTGATTTCTCTGGTTTTGGGTAGCTGGTGCTCAATGGATATAACAGATTGCGGATTAGTTTTATTCTATTATTCTTCATATTTTTGCTTCATGATACCTTCGGAAATTGTTGTAGAAGCATTAGAAAGTAGAAATAATATGTGTGTGTGGGTGTGTGTGTGTGTATACACACACACACACACACACACACACACACAAAAACCTCAAACAGCGCAGTTGGTTGATGAAGAGTTTAAGCCCTAGGGAGATCATAATATATAATTACCAATTGGCTGCCACATTCTTGTTCAAATGTAAATCCATTTCTAGCTAGTCCTTAGACACGTTTAAAGATGTTTAAGGCCAATATTAATTATGATTTTTGTTAAACCAACTGCGTCTTTTCTTATAGTCCAAAAGAAATCCCTTATATATTTTTGGATATTAAGTAAATCTTTTAAGTACATTTTGAGTTGAAGTTCAAGGTTTACTTGGTGAGGAACAAATCTGAGTTAAAGCCAATCAAGTCATTACAGCCTTAGCAGTTTAGTATTAATTATAAATATACATAGTTTTATTGTTTTCTTTGTTTTTTTTTTTCCAAATGTAACGACAAATTTTATCTTTTAATGGATTATATAAAACAAAATTATATTATATACACTAACAATGGAAATTACTATAACTGCCATTTGTTGAATGGGAAAACATATAAATTTTTATCAAACGATAGAGTGGAAATAGATTCTTATCTGAAACGGACCTAAACAGGGTAGGATCCTTTATAGAACTATGGCGGAAATTCTAGAATCCTGTTTTGTTAGATATAGCAGTTAGTAAGCAAACTAAAAGCCCTTCAAGCTTAAAATTTAACAAACATACTGCAATAAGATTGTAGAGGAAGTAGTTAAAAAAATAAAGAGGATTGTAGATGAAGGTATCATTAGCTCTACAAATTACTCACAGAAGTCACTTGAATAACAAAAATATTAATATCTTACATAAAGCAGAATGACTTAGCATTTAAGAACTTGATTAACCACCAACTCAATAACAAACCAATATATCAAGTAAACTTTGTTCCGACCGGCAGAGACAGATTTCTTAATTTTGCCATGTTTGGTTTTAAATATTATTATTGTAACTGCTTTATTCTTAAACGAATGGAACCTTGTATTGTTGCACATTTATAAGTACTTGGAAAGGCTATTGTATAATTGTTTATATTTAATTGACATTCTATTTGTTATATAATTGTTTTCATTGATGATCCATATACATGCTTGAAATAGGTGTAATATCAAATGGACAAAAGGTGGATGTGTGCTATTATCTAAGGAGCATGTAGAAGGTGTGATATTTTTTATGAGATTTGTAGAAAATCACATGGGAAAAGAGTGCAACATTCGATGTCCTTGTATAGACTGTTTGAATTTGCTAATAAAAGACCAAAAAACAATTAAAGATCATCTTTTGATGCGGGAGATAGATCCTTACTACAAAACATGGTTTTATCATGGAGAACCCTCTAATTCAAATTGTTCAGAGTATCAATCTGTTAATGAGGGTGATGAGACTGAAGAAGATAGTTGTGAAAACAATTTTGATGATGGTATTAATGACATGTTACATGACCTTGGTGAGGAATATTATCAAATGAACACTAATAATATGTCGATCAATAATAATAACACTCATTCTAGTGGTATTCCAATTTATCTTGAGGCACTTTTACAAGATGCCCAAAAAGAATTTATCTTGAGGACTTATGAAAAGCTGCTGTCTCGGAATTGTTATCTTTCTCTACCATGTTTCTTGCTACATAACATAAAAGTGCTGGTACTATTGACTGGTAAAAATATGAGAAAGATGGCAAAATAAATTCTTTTCGAGTGCAATAGTTGATCCTACTGATTTAGTATCTATTTTTATTATCCACTCTGCTCTTGTTTCTATATAACAGATAACAACTATAATATGTTCGGATGATATTATTGTATATTGATTTTACAGTTGTTAGTTTTGGAAGGAAGATGGACCAAAGTTATCTGAGAAGTAAAGTTGGAAAGGAGATTGGTCTTGATGACTTTTTTTTATAAGTTTTCATTATTGTTTTAAGACTTGTTATGTTGATTTAGTTACTGATATATTGGTTCGACATTATTGAATTTATGTTCATTGATATTTTATTTTGAGAATGTTAAGAATTTTATTTTTCATATATTTTCTTGAAGTATATTTATCAATAATTTATGACATTTTTTATTTATTGCAATTTTCAAATATTAGGTTTTAAATAATAAAATGTCATATCTTATTGTAATGAATTATATTGTTCACAAACATAATTATATAATGGCAATATAAATTTTGTAAAGAAAAATAACACTTCGATAAAAAAAATTATCTCTTAATTTGGATGTTTATTACATCATTAAAATTTATTAGTTCAATGACAAATACATTTTCATCATAAAAAAGGTATATTATTTGGTGACGATTTCTTTTATTGTCATTTATCATCGTATCTATTGTGATGAAAAACAAATTTAGATGACAAAAAATTAAACAATATTTTTGTCAATATTTTCATATCTATAGTGATTTTCGTCACTATAACCACATTATTTGGTGACGAGATATAATTTTGTCATTTAAAGTATAATAATTTTGTGACGAAATATGATATTAGATGACAAATTTTTTACATTAATTGTGACATTATTAACGTTACAAAAAGTGATAACATATAGTGACAATGAAAGTTTTCGTCACTAATACTTGATTATTTGATGACAAATACAAATTACGTCATATATACTTTTTGAGACGGGGCTGCGGTGACAATCCTTGTGACAACAAAATTTCGTCACAAAAAAAATTTAGTGACAAAAATGACACTTTATGTGACAAATTTTGAAGTCACAATTTATCGAATTTGTTGTAGTGAACCTTTGATAGCTTTGACCAATAAAGATACTCCCTTCAGATGGTCTGATTCCTATGAGCAAATTTTCCAAGAATTGAAAAAAATCTTAACAGCAATTGTAATTCTTACTTTACCGATTAAGGTTGAAGACTATGACATTTATACATATGCATGTTATCAAGGTTTAGAAGCTATTTTGTTATAGAAAAGTAAAGTGCTAGCTTATGCCTGTCATTAGTTATAGAACAACGAAACTTAGTACATAACTCATGATCAGAAGTTGGCACCAATTGTGTTTGCACTAAAAATATGGCGACAATATATACACTAAGTTGAGAATAACATTTACATAGACCATAACAACCTTCATTAGTTTCTCACTTAGAAGGAGTTGAATATTAGGCAAAAAAGGTGATTATAGTGGTTTAAAGGATTTATGATGTAGAGATCAAATACCACTTGGTTAAGGCTATTGATGGCCTAGGTAGAAAAGTCTTATTATCCTAGGTTTTAGTTCAAAGGGAATAATAGTATGAGAATTTTTGTAAGTGGATTAAGATGGTTGTAGGGTTATCAGTTGGATTAGAGATCAAATCCATATTGTTAGATAATATCTATGATAGGCAAAGTATAAATGATTGGTGCATACAAATGAGTTAAAGAGTTGTTGAGGGCATCAAGGCATATTTTAGTATTTCAAATGGCATTATGAGGTTTCAAGGTCAAGTATGTATTACTAAGGATCAAGTTTTGAGAAGTAGGATTTTAGTTAATGCTCATAATTCCCTTTACGCTGCCCACCTTAGGAGTGCAAAGATGTATCAGAATCAAAGGAAATTGTTATAGTGGTCAGGTATGAAAAAAGATGTGGCAGAATTTGTAGCTCATTGCTTAATGTGTCAACAGGTTAAGGTTAAGTATCAAAAACCATTGGAAACGTCATAACCTCTAAATATTCTTGAGTAGAAATAGGAAGACATCTAGATAAACTTTATAGTTGGATTGTTGAAGGTCTAAGGTAGATCCAATACACTATGGGTTGTGGTTGACAGGTTGACCAAGTTAGCATATTTTATCCCGATCAAATATTTAACTAGCACAAACTAATTGGATTTGTTACATCTTAGAGAAATAGTTAGACTTCATGGCCCAAGACTTTTGTATGAAATAAAGATATCAGATTTGTGTTAGCTTTTTGGTAGAGTTTAAGAGGTTATGGCTACGAGTTTAGCTTTCAATATTATTGTGTGTATAATTTCAACATATTTGGGTTTGAATTTTAATATTCTAAGTGAAAAATGCATTTAAAAATCATTTATTCTTCTCCATTATAAGCTAATTACACTGTTTTATAGTTCACATCTTGTTTCTATGTTTACAAGAATATCATATAAAATACAATCATATTGATCAAAATTGAAAAATTTTAGCACAATACAATCCTAATCAAAAAAAGAAACTCCAAAAGTTGAATATAAGTAGGACAACATGAATGTATTAGTCCGAGACTTAAGCGAAATATAAAACCTATCCACAACATAAATTTAAATCCTGATTAGATAAAATCATACTAGAATCCAACAAATATCTCTTAAAATAGTTGTCCACAGAAAACCTAAGGGAGTCTAAGAAAATGAAACTGGCTACAATTATAAAACATATGAAAAGGAGAATTAGGAGAAAATCTAGAGAGAATAAGTAAGGATTCACATAGAGACACACAAACACATTAAGACAATTGCAACCCAAGTCACATTAAGACAATTGCAACCCAAGTGTAACACAACAGCTACAAGGAATTACAACAAACTTTAAACATAAAGAAGGCAAATTATCACAAGAAAAACATATTCCACTATTAATGGTGAGACAACCAATACTTAGGAGTAAAAATTTTAATTTCTATCTTATGTTGAGCATGTTTTCCTTTAATATTGTTATCATTTTAGTTAAAGTCATGTCTAGATAAACTATTTTTCTAAAGACAAGAGAAATCCTAGCCCTCAAGACTATTTGTTTGATTTCTTTATAATTTAATAAATAGTAAATGACTTTGCTTTGACCTGGGTATGAGATATAATTGTTTGTTGTGTGTTATGGTCAAACATATTACATATTAGTATACTATTGTTGTAAGACCCCGCCTGCTATATATTACTGTAGACCATTTTGTTTTTTTGAAATATAAGCTATGTATACATATATATATATATATATATATATATATATATATATATATATTTAATACATAGCAGTAAGTCCTACGCTGACTGCTTACTGAAATTATGCGGAAGCTGGTTTATAAATCTATGATGGGGAACTAAAACCAACTGTACAGTATCCTAAAATAAAACTCATATTTATTATATAATAATAATATCTGAAAACATAGAAGATACTGTACAATCTGAATGCATGAGCAATACAAAGCGTGCGAGCCACGAACATGCTATCTGCTAAAACTGAACATATACATACATATATAACAGAAAACTTGGGTGAAAACCCGCTCAAGCCATATCCCACACACCAGCCATCTCGTACTCCAAGCTCAGCTCCCCAAAACACCAACCTGCAAGAAAGGAAACAAAGGGGAATGAGTGACAAGTCACTCAGTAAGCATCTCCTACCTCTACCCTCGGGTAGGCTCTAGACTAAGCTGTCGCTGACTAACTATTATCTAGGCGAACTTAACTAAGTTCCTGATAGCCTAATAGCTTCTTCTAATCCTCTTACTTTTCTTATTAATTATAGTGTTCTGTTAGGATTAGCTGAACTCTTTTATTTCTTTATTTCTGACGTATATCGTGCAGCTTAATGTTTCTTTTGTTTCTTATCTTACATGTTTCTGATCTTACTGTTTGTATGTTTTTCCATGTCATGTACTATGTATCATGGTATGCTGAAATCATGTTATTTACCCTTGGGCCTGTTTACTGAAAACATCTTTCTAAAAACTATTGTTAGGATCTGAAGATCCAAAACACTGAAAAGCTGAGTAAAACTATTTCTGAAATCTTTGTATCTAAAGATACCTACTATACTGATCAGACTGATGAATACAGAGATTCAGTATCTTGGCCAAGTAGGCTAAACCATACCAGCGAAGTGTCAGTAAGCTGAAATGTCCTACCATACCAGTCTTCAGACCAGTAAGCTGAAATCTAACCAATCTGACCGAAATCAAAAAGCTGAAAACTCACAGATGCCCCCTCGAATTCACCCTTACTAACTAACACGAACATCTGACCTTAATGCTGAAAACTGATGTAAATGGATCACTTGATCCCTTTTCTGAAAATATTGTTTAGCATGTTATGCTAAATGATGCTATTCATGCATGTTATCTTTTCAATTCTCTTTTCTTTCTAATTACAGTCTTTCTTAGTGTTGTGCTGATTCTATAACTTATTAAGCTTGTTAATAAGTTTTATGTTCTATTATATTTTTGCCAGTTTTGTCCCTGTTTTCCTATTTTTGTTTTGTTTCTGTTTACTGTATTTCTGTTTTCTAATCGTAACCTATCATTAGATTACGCTATTTAAGTCGGTTGATGAGTTTCTTGTTCTGTTATGAGATTAAAGTGTGATTCTGGAAAATATCTTATCTTTTTTCTCTTTACTTTTCTTTTCCTCTTTTCTCTTTACTTTTCTTTTCTTCTTTTTTGTTATTGAAATTCTGCTTATTTTCTCATTTTTACTAGGCGCATGGGCGTGCACTATCAGACACACGGGCGTGCATGCAAGTGCATGGGTCGTGTGCCAGTCGTGCAGCCTAACCGTGTAAGGTTCTAGAAATTCTGACTAAAATCTCACAGTTGGCTCACGCACAGTTGTGACTATGGGACTCACCGCCACGAGTACCCCTGCTACTGAATAATAAGGTTCTTTTACTAATAATCTGAAGATTGGGTACCCGCGACGGGAATCCTACGAAAAATATAAAGCTATTGCTACTATACATTGCATGCGGAAGCTGAAACTGAAATACAAATATACAATGAGCCCATAAGGCTTTCCATATATATATATATATATAACTGTATCTGTACAATTGTCTTTACATCTGAGTACATGAAGAAGTACAATACGAGACCACGCAGGCCAAAACTGAAATATACAACTAGGACTATGTGTGTGGGGTCCTTCCTCACAAGCCTCAATCTAGCCGCTCCTCGCCAACAGCAAACTAAACTGAAAAGGAAGGAAGAAGGAAAGGATGAGTGATAAAGATCACCCAGTAAGCATTCCTTACTTCCCTTGACCCAAGCAAGCAACATACAAGCAAACATACCTGGCTTCGACCCTATTCATACATCTAGTCGCTTGTTGTCGCTGAAACTGATTACTGGATTATCTGTTTATTAATTAATCATGCCATGATGTGTATGTCATGTCATACTGGCTGAAAACAATTGATGATACATGCTTATGAATCTATATGTACCCAAAGGTACCTGCAGTGTTGATCAGACTGATAAACACAAGGATTCGGCATCCTGGTCAAGTGGGCTGGACATTCTAGCTACTAGCTAAAAAGCTGAAAATGTAATGTTGCTGAGCAGTCTGACTGGTGTCAGAAAACTGAATCTCATAAATGCCCCCTTGAGTTCACCCAAAACTATAACCCGTATATCAGGTTCTGAATACTAAAACTACTGAATTCGGATCCATTGATCCTCTTTCAGGCTACATGTTATGCTATGGTATGCATATGGAGCATTTCTTATCTGAATTCTAGCTTATCTAATGATTATTAGCCTTTGGATAAGTTACCAATTCTTTCTTAATCAATTTCTGCTCTTTTTCTGGAAAATGGCTGACGCACGGGCGTGTGATCAAAGCACACAGTCGTGCAGCACACACACGGGCGTGCATGGCAAAGGCACACGGACGTGTGCCCAGACGCACGAGGTCGTACGCTAGTCGTGCAGCTGGTCGTGCATGCTTCTGGAAAATCTTACGCATTTCTACTGAAAATCAGGCACATCGCCGTTTCCCTCAGGACACACGGTCGTGTCCTCTGCATCCAAGCTGTGCGCACTTCATGCACACGGCCATGTCCTTGTAGAAATAAGGGCACACGGGCGTGCTCTTGCAGGCATACGGGCGTGTGTCCCGTTCTGCTTGGACATGGCTCGCCTGGAACTACAGAAACCCAATGCATTTCTCATCCAAACTGAAATTAAACCATAACACACCTTCCAGGCACTCCAATATACACATTTCAAACATTAATTTCATCATCCATCAAAAGCCACTGAATCTACCATGGGAAATCAAGCTTTTCTCTCACAACACACACAAAAGCAAAGCAAGCATGTTTAATGGGTGGAAATCATCATCTAATGCATCATTCATCATCATATAACATGCAAACATCTCATAATAGGCTGGAAACGCTGACAAACGTTTCCAAGCATCCACAATCATCACGAACATGCTGAGAACTCAAGAAGGAAGTGAGAGAACACTTACCTCTTGACATGGCGGTTGGAAAACTCAAAGCTATCTACTTTCTTGCTGGATTAGGAGCTGCTGAATGTTGAATCTCGCGTCTAGGGTGGGAGCTGCTGAAACAAGAAGAACTTAAGCTGAAAATGGGAATAAAACTGGGTGAGAAGCATTAATCTCCCATCTCTCTCCTTTTCTACCCACCTGTACGGGCGTGCAGGGCAAGGTGCACGGGAGTGCACCAAGGGAAAATGAATATATTTCATTTCCCATGCTTCGCATGATTAAAACCTCCTTAAAGGAATCATCGAAGGCCACACAGCTCTGGAAAACTTATTAACTCACCTCCGAACTCTTCTAGACTTCCAATCTAATCCTGAATTTCATTTCTAACCCCAAAACTCTACCCCTAAGGGCTTTTCCTAACCTGGGATGCTACAGTGACCTTCAAGTGTGACCCTCACTAAAAGCTGATCGTGCATGTCTCGCATACACGACCGTGATTTTGTCAAAACCAAAATACACAGGCATGCATACACGAACGCACAGGTGTGCATCCAGCCCTATTTCGACACCCACGATCGAAATCTGTATGATCACACCAAAACTTAACCCAAAACTCATCATATTTCAATCACAACATACTAGCATGCAACATACACTGCTAATAAGCTAGAAACATGCATCAATCACAGAAATCACTCAACCAAGAAAACACAAACCCAAGGAAACAGGAAAAAGGTAAGGGAATACTTACCTGGAGCTGTTAAGATCTTCTATCTCTTTATCCTTGGTTGAATCTTGGCTGGAATGGCTGCTAAAGCTGACTAATCTCTCCCTCAAAAGGCTAAGGTTTCCTAGAGAGAAAAGAAAAGAGAAAAGCTGATTGAAACGGGCAGAAGAAAAACATTGGTTTATATATCAGCAGGCATGCACGGGCGTACATAGCAAGATGCACTGGCGTGCATGGCGAGAAAGGGATGCACGGGCGTGTGTCCAAAAACGCACAGTCGTGCCCCTTCCACAAGTTGCATATAAAGCCAACAAAAAATCATTCTACCCTTCTATCTTACTGAAACTGATTTCTAATCCCGCATCAAGGCTTAGAAATACCATTTTAACCTCGGGCTGTTACAATTTTGGATTACCTAGAGATTGACACACGATTAATTCATGCATATTTCAAACCTAATGCATTCTAGTTCAAAGAAACATAAAGACTCGTGTGAAGTCATTGACTTTCACAGACAATAAAAAGTTTAGGTTGTCTAAGTAGCCATTAAAATATGAGTTCATTTGACTTAAGCACACTTAACCTATCTTGAGAAAACTTTAGGGGTATCAGTCAACCAATAGGCACATTAGCCTTGAACTAAAATAAATCAGCATTAGTTAAGTATGACATCTTCTCTCTAGAAATATTGCCCTTTAAAAGGAGACCGTTATAATGCCTAAAAATGGACATTACTTATAAAAACACTTGCACAAATAAGGGATTTAAAACGCATATAATGAACCCATACTTGGAAGAAAAAAAATACATAACCTAAAACATCATCTTATAAAAAGTCTTATATGAAAATAGCACATATTCAAAACAAAAGTGTACAAATAGTTTGTAAGCATAAAATCGTAAAGCCACTCATAAAACTTATGTCCTTCTAAGTCACCCTTAATCACTATATTGACCTTGACTATGACAGCACTAACACTCACCTCTCAACATATTGACCTGACCTTAAGCTCCTGCAAGATAAAGGTAAAGGAAAAAGTGGCAACACTTAATAAGTAGGAATAATTATGCCCTATGACTTAGCCTTTTTCCTTTACCTAACATCATCATGTTTTACTTATGGCTTATTTCCCTTACTATGCCATCAATTGACTTATGATGACTAGGAAACTATATTAACTTAGTCATCAAGGATAACTTAATCCTATTTGACTATATCCTTGACATGGTAAATATGCAAGTGTACATGAAAATATGTATTTGTAAACCATGTATAATTATTAAATTGTAACTATAAATTAAAGTCTATAAAACTAAATTATAAACTTTAAATTTGTAATTGTAAAATTGCACTGTGTTGATCAACCCATTTTCATTCAAATTGAACTCAAGCTACCCTTATTTTGACTTGACAAACTGGAGTCAAACTTAAGCTAAATTGCTTTTTATTTGAGTCAAAATCAACCAGGGGGTGTTCTAGAGCAATTCAATTCATATTCACCTCTATAGTTTGATTTGATTTTATCGAGTTAAAGTTAAAGGTAGCTCAAGTTTAGCTTTGTCCGTAAATTCAAAGTTTGAAATTCAACTTAAATTTATGGCTTGAATTCATGGCTTGACTCTTTTGTTTGAGTTAGTAACTTATTAACAAAATAATATTGTTTTAACCATAATAGGCAAAACAACGTAATTTTTATAATTATTTGACATGACTCAAACAAAACGCACACCAAACTTGAACCAATCGAACCTTCCATCTAACTCTAAAAGTGGATATGAACCAAGCTTGAACACCCCTTAGCTTGAGTTTGACTCACAAAATTTGTTTAACTCGAGTTTATTAAACCAAAATTAAGGATTATTCGATTTCAATTTGAATAAAAAAAGGTTTAGCTTGAATTTGTGGCTCAAATTTGTGGTTCGGATTTCTGATTCAAGTTTATAGCTTGGATTTGCAACTCATTGATAAAATTACATCATTTTATCAATGAATTATGAACTCGAGTCATGGATTTGTACTATAAAGTAGAGTTGAACTAAAACCATAGGTTCAAACTTTGAACTCGAGTCATAAATGCGAATTACTAATTTAAACCAAATCCAGTTGAACTCTTTTTAGCTCGAGTTTGGCTCAATTTTAAAAAAAGTCTGACTCTCTTGGTTCGAACTTGATTCAAATTCAAATTAAACAAATTTAAACCAAGCTAAACTGAGTCAAGTCAACTTTTGAGATAGAGTGAACTCAATTTGAATTTAGTCCTATCTAGCTCAAGAGTTAAAGTCAACCAAACTTTCTTTAGCTTGAATTCAATTCAATTTAAAAAACAAGCCAACTTTTTTAGTTCAAGCTTAATTCAAGTTTAACATAAACAAATTCAAACTATACATTCTTTTAAGACTAAACCAACTCAATTTGGGTCTAACTCCAAAACTGTCTAAAAGTTAAACCATACTTATCTTAATATGATAAGGGCTTCTGTATTGTTACGGTTTACTATACTACATGATAAGTTAAATGAGTGTCCTGTGTTTCTCTTGATTTATGTTATCTATATATGCATTGGTTTTTTCTCAATTGATTTGTCTACTCTCTTTCCAGCATACCAATAAAGAAGTTGAACGCTCTTATGAAGAATTTTATGAGGGTGTACAATGGGACCTTCAAATGCATCACTATAGAAACTTATAGTCCAAATGGTCGTCAATTCCAACACTCTCAATAATTAAAAGTTAATATATTTTGAATGAGGCATATTCCTTTTGGTTTGTTATATTCGCTTTAGCATTTCACAATGATTCCAATACTTTCATACTTCAAAACAAAACATTATTCGCTTTTTGATAGTTAAAGGCCTTCTCTTTTCCCCTTGATGATTTCTCTGGCACTTTTTGATGAACATATTCCCACAAAATGGCTTGCAATGGTTGTTAGTAGTACAAACAGTAACAACACCAAAGAATTGTCTCCCCTCTACGAGTGATTAGTTATGTGAACAACATACAATGACTAAGTAATACCAGAAGAGCGATTAGTTATGGAGTTAGCGGCTGAGCACATCATCTACAAGTGGATCAACCTATATTACGAGTAGAAGACTTTAACATTAAGTAACAAGAGCAATAAATCGGGTTTTCTATATTCATAGAAATATATCCTTTCTTCATATTGTATCTTTATGAGATAACAATCATTTCCTATTAAAGAAGATTATTCAATTCCTATAGAAATGGAGTTGAAGTCTAAATTCATTTAAAGATGCAATCAAATAGAATCAAGTTATGTTTGGCTTGATTATTTTAAAGGAGACCTCGAACTCTTCGAATTAGTAGTATCTCACCTTTAAGTTTAAGCTTAAATTTGACTTAAAAATAACTTTAAATCCCTAAATTTTCAAAATACCTTATTTAGACCTTAAAATTTATATATTTATCAAACACTCATAGTCCAACGGTAAATTTAATATTTAAAACTATTAAAAGTATATTAATATTTTACTCAAATAAACCTATGAGTTCAGTGACATTTAACCAATATGAGACTTTGAAGAGGTGAGAATATGGATTGGAGCTTTTTCAACCTCATATTGGCATAAGACTAAGAATAGATTAGTTGACAATGTGCTCAAACCTAAAAGTAAGAGGGTTGATTAAGTTAAAACTTGTACAGACGAAAATTGATGGTTCCATTCATATCAATTCTTGCCATTTAAAAAAAAGAAACCTCTGTCGGGCTCTGACCCGATCATTCTTTCTTGGGTATAAAATTCTTGGTTCCTAGAATTTGCTAGCAAATTAATAGAAGAAATTTGAGAGAGTTAGTAGCTTTCGAAATTAATCTGCATTATAATCCATTTCCAAAATTAACATATTCTATATATATATCACAATCAAATTTTTTCATGGCCGACTTCACGAATGTGAAAGCAAGGAAAAAAGCATCGAAACAAATCGAAACCAAACCCTGCAACAGACGCAAAGAATCCAGAAGGCCTCTCTCTTCCTCCAGTCTCCGCCGCAACCGGCAACCCGTACGCCGGACTTGGACCCAAATATTGCTGATAAGATTCAGAGCTCTCACTGTTCTTCAAGTCTGGACAGATGGGACTCGTTTCCTCAACGTCTTCTTCAGAATATTCCATCTGGGTTTGACCCGAAACGTGGCGATAAGACTCATAACAGTCTGTCTCATCGGAGTCGAACCACGGCGGCAGTGGAGGAGCCGAGGGCTCAGGAGCCGAGGAGGTGCAAGGGCAATAATAATTATGATAATGAGGACATGTGGAGGGAGTAAAAGGCTGAGAGTAATAAGATTGAGGTTGATGTTGATCGTAGTCGTGAGAGTGCTTCTTCTTTCTGTTCTTTGTTGACCAGAACTTGATCTTCTTAATGACTTTCATGGAGGATTTGGGAGGTGAAGAAGGATTATGGCAGGGGTCTAAATACGAAATCGATTATTGGAGCGTTTTGGCGTCTTTGAAAAGTATAAAAGCTGTGCTATCTTTTTAAATTTTGTGACCGTTGGATAGCCAGTAGTCAAGAAAGTCAAACTTATAAATCGTTGTAAAAGTGTAATGTGGATCCAGTTGGGTTCAAATAATGGAAACTTTAGGGCCAGGTGGGACACATCCAAGAATCCTCGACCTCTCCTTGCGACGAATAATTTTAGCAAGGCTGAAGGCGTATTCTCATCCTAGGTTTTTTGTAATGACAAGTTCCACCTTTAGTTTTAAAAAACCTCAATATTTATTTATTAATTAAATTTAATAATCACATAGATATTTTTATTTTTAAAAAAAAATTTTAAAAATTATAAAATTATAAATTATAAAAATATTTTAAAATTTTAAATATATATATATATATATATATATATATACATAAAACAATCACTATCGTCGCTAGTGGTGGCAATGGCCATCAATTATGGTAAAAAATGGTTATATTTGGCTCTATCAACCATTTCCAAACATGATTGATAATAACGGTAGTCAGATCTAATCGTCTCTACTTAAAAATGAGGAGATTGATTTGACTATCTGTATCAAATAAAATTACCATCTTTATTGACAACATTGTCAATGACAATAATTGTTTTTTTTTATTTTTTTTTGAAATTTTTATATATTTTATTTAAATATTAAATTATATTTTTTATGAGGGTAATATATTCACTTTACCAAAAATGTTAAAAAAAAGTGGATAAAAAATGATTAACGGATGGGTGTTTAGGTTTCTAAAAATTAAAGAGTAAAATTTTATCTTTTCTAAAAACTTTTGTGAGAATTAGTCCCTTGGCCTTTTAATAATAATATCATGATAAATAATGAAAAATATATTGAATATTTTCATAAATCATATTTTGGAAATAGATATGAGACAAAGGTAGGACGGGAAGCGATGCCACGAAGATCCCTATCTCTTGACTCCACTTACAAAAGGATTGTTTGTTCTTGACTCAATCTTCACTTGTATCAAAAAAATCTTCACTCCATTTATGTTTTAGGGTTAAGGCGTCATCCGTAAATGCCTAAATTCAGAGACAGACTTAGAATAATTAAAATTTTTTAAAACTTTTTTAATTTAGTAAATGTAAAAGATTAACAACTTAGAAGTATTAAGCTATCACTTTTTTTTTTTTTTTTTTGTTGAATAGATAGAACTTTATTTTTTTCTATTGAAGGAATTGAATTTTTAATTTTTTTTTTTCATTGATGTAACCAAAGTTTAAGATTTTCCTTTTGAAATGATTAAACTTTCAAAGCAAAACAAACTAATTGCATTTGTTCAAAACTTTTTATAGAAATTATTGAAATTTTGGATTCTTTATATCGAAAATTTTAAAATTCAGTTCATTTAATAGAAAGTTTTGAGAGTTCAATCTCTTCGATATAAATTTTGCTTTGAAAATTTAATCATTTTAAAAGAAAAATCTTAAAGTTTGATTACTTCAGTAAATATATATATATATATATAAAAGTTCGATTCTTTTAACAGAAAAAACATAATTTGCTCCCTTAAATATAAAAAATATGATAATTCAATTTTGACCTCTAATATAAAATATCAATATAACATTTAAAAATTTTACAATAACCTTTATTTTATTTATTATTCAATTTTTATTTTTTTAATTTTATTTTCTAGTGTCATCGTCCAAATTGATTTTGCGTATTAATGTGAAATGGATTTGAAATTTGTATTAATTTAAATAGCTTGTTTGAGCTGAAAAGGAAATCCAAAAGAAATCACTACGAATCAAAGAGCTGAGGGTTTCAATTTGATCTAAGACCAATTCAATTTCAAATATTTGAATCAGTTCATTCGCAATTCATTCAATGTTAAATAAATTATGTCAATGCTAATCCAAAGAATAATACTGCATGCAGGAACAAGTTTTACAAACTAGATAGTGTAAAATTTGATAGATATAGGTGAAAGGAAATTCAAATATGAAATGAACCATGTCCAGACTCATGCACCTTAAAAGGGTGTCCCAGATTCAACAGTGCAGCAAATGTCCCAGATTGGAGAAACAAAGATTCTCCAAGTTTTAACATCCTGTCTAATCTATCTAAAGTATGCCCTACCAAAAAGATTGGCACCAAAAACACAAAAAGTCATCAACTCACAATCAAATTCAACGCGAACAAACTGTTTGAATGTATGCAATTTAAAGTTTCACGTAAAATTAATTATAATAATAATTAGAATATGAAAAACTCAGATAAAAATTATAATCTTAAAGACTCAGATAAATTTGTTACGGGTGTATAAAATAGTGAATTGAAGTGAGTAAAATAAATAGACGAGACAAATAAGTTTTTACTTGATTCAATCCGATAATCAAAATACCTATATTTACAGTGTTTTAGTAATATAAAAAGTAGTATATTATGCATTGTATTCTATCGGTTCTTTCTCTTTTCTCTTGCCCTATCTTATTTTTTCCTTCTTTCTTGTTTAGGGTCTTTTCAGGTTTTAACCATGAATTTAAATGGGATAAAGTTTTGTCCTTACAAACAAAGAAGCCAACATCTTACTAGAGGAATGTTTTGAGCATAATGTGCCGTAAAACATGAATTGTTCCCTCCTTCAATAACCACGAGAGAAACTTCTTTTCATGTCTTAGTCTAGAAGCCATTATAGATTTCGAGCTAGAAGTTAATCATCTGCTAATTGCTACATCTAGTTATACTTCGAATGTTGACTTTCGAAAAATCAATTTAACCACACAACATAAGTCGATTCTAATAACTTGATAATGAATCCTTAATCATATCATATTTAATTATACCATTATCAATACAAAATATGATACTTTCTGAATAAGCAACACCAGTAGACTATGCATGGAACAAGAACCTGGGCAATCAAGAAGAGAGAAGGCTAAATATACAAGCAATTGACAGCAAGAGACAGCAAAGCTATATATATTTATATACATGAAGTAAAATGCAGCACATCATGTATAAAGGAGAAAAATAATCTTAGAGTCAAAGGAAAAAATGGAACCAACAGCGCATTCCATCTCCATCTCTCTACACCGATCACCAGATTGACCCAACTTTAAGCTCATTCATTCTTCGAATGAGCTTATTGCACCATATGATTCCCCTGGCAACAGCATAACAAAAACATTTTAACACCCAAATTGTTATCTCTCACGGCAAGTCTCTCTCTATTCAAATGACATGTCGACTATAGTGTAGTCGATCAGCAATAAGTCAGCTCTCTTTGATCCCCCATTATATCAGCACCCAAGTCTGACAACAGATGATTGATCCTCAGTGTTCATAACTGTGTTGAGATAAGGTTTGGCTGGTTTGACCTCTTCATTGGCCGAAAGTCTAATCTTGGGCGACAGCTTTTTCACTTCTTCTGCTGTGTATATGATAATTTTCCTCACCATGCTACAGAACTCACTGAGAAAAACCAGGCTTCTAAACATAAAAACTGGTACAATACATAAAGAGAAGGATTTGAAACATATAATTCATTAAACAATAACAAATTATAAACATGCACTTACTGCCAGGGATCATCTCCAACCATCATGTTGTCATCTTCATCATCAGTGTAGACCACCTGCCATTTCTTGGAGGATCCACACAGCTCTCCCTTGATGTCAAACATCTCCTCTAATTTCTTGAGAAGGTCGTCATAATTGTCAAAGCGTGACAGATCAACAGCTCTCCCGACAGCTATCCCTTGCATATGAACCTGAAAAAATACGCATACTATATCAAACATTTGAAATGCTGCCAAGAAACCGAATCAAATAATGCTGAGAAAATGTTTGCAAATATACTCCAGATTTATAAGCAGAAGCACATGGTCGTCATGCAAAAGTTATAAAAACTTTAAATTCACTAAAATTATGTGATTATTCACATTGGCTACTGGCAACTTTGTGAGGTGTACAGAGTGAGAGATTAAGTATGGGAAGAGCACTCTTATCTCATCGGTAAGAGCCCAGATGTCAAAGTCTAAAGCTATTCTATGGTTGATAAGCATTCTACAATGTCAGCTACTCTTGGATACAGCCAATTCCAAAGACCCAGATGAGTAAATTACCTTTGTGCAAGTACGAATCTGCCTGCTCTGCGACTCCTGAGGAGATCTGAGGCATGACTTCTCAGCATCACAACTTACAGAAGGAACATCAGACCGATTAATATTTGAGGGTTCAGAATGCTGGTCAGAGTCCACATCTGCAGATGGAAGTGGTTGATCATCCGCCACCCCTCCAGCTGCAGTACAAGCAGGTGCAGCAACTTTAAATAGCTGAATGCCAAAAAGCCTGCAGGAATTCCCGGTACTCTGTCTCCTATCATTGGTTTCTTTGCTGAGAACTGGTGTAAAAGATTCGGTTGTATTTTCCACTTGGTTTGGCCGGTAGATTGAGTTGCTTGAAGCAGCTGCTAGTGGACTACTTGCACCAACACCAAGGGTGCTGCACTTTGATGCAGAAGAGAATTTTGGTGATGGATAGAGGTCTCGACCATGTTGTGAGTCACCAAACACGAAAGCATGAGATTCAATGGAGGACTTCCACATACCTGACACAAGAAGATAAAAAGTTAGTAAATCACAGAAAAAGAATTAGAACAAGGAAACAGAGTATAGATAACCATAATACCAAGGACAGAAAGATCTGGACCAGAGGAGGATGGTAACACAGGTGGTCGTGCCCGCTTGTTCCTCTGTGGTGGTTGGGAGTTTGAAGCAGTTGAAGAAGCAACAAGAGGCTCCAGTTCCCATGGTGAAACCCTTTCTGGACGCATGATTGCTGAAGGTTCATCCCATTGAACCTAACACAAAATTGAACAAAAGCGAGACCAGACAACATACAGGATCACAAGTCAAAAAACGAAACCACAAACAAGGCCATAAATTTGGCCTATCACAAAGGAAATATATGTGCCTGTTGAACATCACTCATTTAGAACCACTGGTTATCTTAATTAGCACACAGCAAAGAGGCATGAATTAAAACAGTGGCATCCAAAATCCGCATCTTAATATATTCTTAAACTCAAATTCAAACTAACTAGGGGCATAAAAGGAGACAGTTGCTAACCTTCAAGGATCTCCACTCAGACTCTGGCCATGCTGGACTTTTGTTATCTGCCATACCAACTATTGTACCACTGAACCTATAGAGAAATAACAAGCCTGGTGAATAAATTTTCCTAACTTCATCTTTCAAGAAATATCAACTATCTTACCTTCTTTCAGGAACTTCCTCACCCTCAAATGTCATCTTGAACCTCATCCCAACAGAAAGCTTGTGTTTTCGAGCTTCAAGGTACTTGTTAACAGTAACAATGAACTCAGATCGGCTAGTTCTGGCGCACGGAAAGCAAGTCCACACCTCATTAATCACAAAAATACATTGATGATGCAAAAAAATTAAACAAGTTGCAGTTAAACCATAATCTACCCAAGACAAGTTATAGAAGCAACTATATCAATAGTTGTAATACATATTTGAATTTTGTAACATCAAAAGTATCAAAACATTATTTTTCTCATTTCAGTATTGCTGCCCTGGCCTTTGTCCAATAATTTAGAAAATTGGTATGTTCCATTTCTTTTATTTCAGAATGGATTCGCACATAAAACAATTTGAGAAGAAACGCCTTCCATGTTAAAAAAGACAAATTTTTTCCAGCTCCATCAACTAAGACAATTCTTAGAAGACAAACATATGACATCTGTGAGTGAGAGTGAGTTTGTGCATGACTACATATTATTATATGCACAAACCCATGGAATTTCAGTATGCCATATCATTCAGTACCTTAAAGCTAAAATGGAAAGAAATAGGGGAAAAGAGATTAACCTAGGCTTGTAGAAGATAGAAAAGAGTGTTCCAGTTGCAATGGCATGAGAAGCAGTTGCGAGTACACCTAGATGCATACTGTGACTGGATATAACTGAAGATGGCAAATTTGTTTGTTGTCTCATATGCCTCCGAACTCCAACACGCAGCTCACCATTTTCCCCTCTAAAAAGAGTAAAAACATCAACAAACAATGCAACAAAACTTCACAATGAAGTAAGAAAAAATGTCAGCAGTTTCATTATGTATGACAGAACTTGCCTCAGAAAAATGAATGCATCGCCAGCTACTAACTTTTTAGAACTAACAAACACACTCCACCCAGTGGTAAGCAAGTGACGCCTTGGTTGACCTGGTATATGATAACCATAAAATCCTTAAAATGATATAAATTACTCAAATTCCAAGCAAATTTCATGAATATTATAACAGCAGAAATTAAGACATAAAAGCTTTCTAATCCAACAACCTCTAGCAATACAAACAGGGGAGGGCAAAGGACAAGGGAAACCTAACAAAATTTGGAAATGGAAGACAAGCATTCACAGCTCACACAATTGAAATTACACACTTCCAGATTCGACTTAGTTTACAAGGATCAAATAAACATGGCAATTGATGTGAACCTCTGAAAATGTGTCGAAAATGCCATTCATTTCCATGCAGATCAGTAGCAACCAATTCCTGCCATGGCGGCTGCTGGGACATATCCTGGAATGATAATGGGCATTATAAGCACAAAAAAAGAAAAAAATTACATATATCATGCTTAAGTAACTATCGAAGAGGGAAAAAAACTACTAGTTGAGACTAACTAATGGGGGAAGACAATCATCCGCATGCCTCTTGAGGACAGAGAATCCACCATGGGTGCTTGTATCAGATGCAGTAAGAGTCTTGCAAAATGAATGGACAGTACACTTTTCAGGTTCTGGGACAGGTGGATCTGGATTTTTAACCTCACTTTGCTGATATAGAAAGCGGAGCAAATATAAGGAAGGTGTAAAAGAAACAAATAACAACCAAACAAAACTGCAATAGTTCCAAGCAATGTGTTAAGCAAAAAAAATGCTTTCTGAAAATCATCACATTAAACACAGCACTGAGATAAAGACAGCTCACATCAGATTCAGGCAACAAGGTTATTTGAGCATAAACTTCATCTGTTTCGGGTTCGGCCTACAGTGAATGGTAAATAGCAAACGAACAAAAGAATTAGTAAAAGATACTACTTTCAAATGGAACAACAGCAAAACAACAGACACTTCACAAAGATATATTAGAATGAACATAACTCACCCGACGCTGAACATTGACAACTTTACAAAGAATTTTAGATGGTAGATTAAATGAAGGCATTTGCTGTTCCAGCCCCTGATCCATTGATGCTTCCAGCTAAAAATAAATAAAAAAAAAAAAAAAAAAGAAGCATAATCATTAGTTATAACATATTACATATCGAGTTCTATATTAAGGTGGCATACTCTATTTTTCTTAGTTTTTGGGTTCCACAGTTCTCCCAAAAAACCATAGATCTACAGTATCTATTATGCCCAAATTCACTCAACAATGAACAGACACAGGTTGAATGCAAAGTTCAACATACCTGCTCCATGTGACCTTGCGGAAAGTAGTAAACTCGCTCCCCTTCACGAGGAAGGGTGACAAGAGGTCCAGCACAGGCATGCCATAGTTCCTTGCACAAAGCATCATTGGAGGAACCTACAGGCGAATGACATGGAATCAACATAAGAAGATAATGAACTGAAACATGAAGGCAGAGAGCAACTTACAACAATCCAAACACATCTACACTTTACAAGCACATGCAACAAAAGATGCTACAATTTCATTTATTTTAGATGAGGTTTTATGTTATTAATTTTTTCTCTTTTAGAAAGCACAAGTCCCCATCAACAGTAGTGTAATCTAAAATAAGGTATCCTTGCCTCTATGAAAAGGTCGTGACAAAAGTTTTCTCTAAAAAGCAAAATAAGTGTTCCCAAAAATTACTCAACAGCACAAATAAATAAAATCCATTAACAAGCATACCTGTACGAGGTGCTCTCGAGGAGGGATTCAAAGGCGCCGCTGTTGCGAATGCCATAACAGAACCACCAAACACCACAAGATATCACTCAGATGAACCTACAAACTAAAAGCACTAAAATAAAGCAATTGTCTTGTCTCAACCAAAACTGGCTGCATATAAAGAAACACATCATGAAGTTATTAACAATCAATTCTCTCAACAATTACAACACAGAAGAATTTGCTCCAAAATACTGCATTTAATACTATCACTTATTATTTTCACAGATTGCTTCAGCTCCATCTAATCAAAAGCCCTGATGACTCACTTTATTGTGTCAGCCTAGCCCTGCTTTATGCTTTAATGAAGACATAAAGTTGGCTTTAAAAACTTTAACGCCCATTTGTCAGGAAAAACAACTATGTACCGTCAACCTTTCATCATGTTATTGGCATAAAATCAGCAGATTTTCAATCTAAAAAGTCAGAATTTTACAACTTCCAATGCGAAAGCTAAACACTGAGGTAAGACACGTAAATCCCAGTATCATTACCGGAATCAACGAATTTAGTACCATGGTACCATCAGGTTACTTATATTGAATTACAAGAACTACCCAGAACATCATTTCACATTTGATTGATAAATTTATTATCATTTTTACATTTTTAACTGGCCAGTACCATGAATGGGGGCACCAGTACAGTAACACTTCCCACAAAACTAAATAAATCCAGATCGTGATTAGTAAAAATTAAAATTAAAATTAAATAATTCACCATATATAAACAAACAAATTAATACCACATAAAAATATTCAAACAAAAATTAACAAATGAACAAACAATTAAAAGGGCCAAAATAATCAATTGGGATCTGACAAAAACAACAACTTCTTTCCACTGAAAGCAAAATCCCCAGCTAACTCGACAAAAAACTAAACATTTACACAAAAAATACATCAAAAATTTAAAAAAAATCAACATAACCCACAAGCTGCAACTCAAAACCCATTATTTTCTAGCGTTTTCTCAGCACTCAAACAGAAATCAAAACCATAAAAAAATGATAGCAAAAGCAAGAGCAAGAGCGTACCTTGAACCAGAATTAGGGCTCTGAATCAAATGGATCGATAAATTTTAAAAATATATATTATTATTATATAATCCTAAAATATACATACATATACACACACACACACACACAAACCTATATAATTGCATGTATATCTCGTCAATGTTTGGTCGAAGCCGACACGACCAGTTCTGCCACTTTTTCTGTTCTTTTCTTACAAACTCTTTCTTTCTCTCTCCTTCTGGACTTTTTTTTTTATTTTAAATTTTGTGTCTCTACACCGTATGCAGAGGTGTATTTATAATGTATGTAGAAGTGCATTATGGAAATTTTAATAAATGTCAATTTAATTCTTGTGAGATTATACATTTATTTAAGATTTAATATCCCAAAATAATTTTTTCCCCAAAATTAAACAAAATTTCCAATCTTAGGTATTTTATTTCTCAAGTAACTAAACTTAACCTCTATTTATTTATTATTTGTCTTAAACATTTGAATTCAGTTAGACATGTGCCGAATGAAAGTGTGCCACGATATCACACATGTATGACATGCACTACTTTAATCAGTTATTTTATGTTCATCTAATAGATTTTATCCACGCGTAATTATAATTCGTTTATACATTTTATACACGTACAACGAAAAAATAATAGTGTGTCATGTTATCGCACATATATGACATGTACACTTTTATTGAACTATTATATATACATTACGTGGAATTGTTATTTAGACATACAATGTTCCGAAAAGAAAAATATAAAACGTACAATGGTTTAGGCAATAAATAAGAACGATCAATGTAATAGAATTGTTTTTTTTTTTTTTAGAACTAAGAACTCTCACTTAAATTGAATCACTTTTTTTATATCTAATTGAAAATCATCTTTTAAACATAGTCAGATTGAACTGATCGTAATAAATAGGAGAAAACCTTAAACCTAATAATCGAGCTCTAATTACTAAACTAGACAAATCAAAAGTTTGATTTTGATATGCCTCAAATAAATTTCAAACTCATATCTTTTTTATTGTATTTCTACTTTTGACACTCTTACTATCATTTTGGGTTAGTATATCGTTTTGAATAAATATTTTATATATATATGTTTTTTTTTAATTTATTCATACAAATTGATAAATTTTTTAATACAAAATTAACATTTTTTAATATGAATATTAAGATATATATATTCAAAATAAAATTTCAATGTCAAAAACTCCAAGTAGAGATAATTTGACTTTAAAAATTGAGTTGAGGGGGTGTGTAATGCGCATACCCTTAAGACTTTAAAAAAATTAAAAATAAATAAATAAATCTTATCCAGATTTCCGTTGCTTGAAAAATCCCTGCAACTTCTGGGTCTTGTCCCATTGTTCACGCGCAAGAAAACTAGCCTCCTGTATAGTGACAGTTTATAACCATAATTTAATTAATAAATTAATCACTATTGTTATATAATATATTAATCCTAATAATATTGAATTTACTAATTTGCCCTTTATTCTCCTCTTAACTCAATGTTCTTCAGAGATTTTCATCGGGGCTCGAAATTAGTCAAGGTCTAATTTGATAACAGTTTGAATTTAAAGATTAGGTCGGGACTAGTTCAAGATTAACAAGTCTTGACTCAATTTTTATTAAAAAATAATTAAACTTTAAATTCGATTAGAATTGATATAAATTTGAATGTTTAAATCAATTTAAATTTGATTTGTTCAAAAAAATAAACTTAATCTTTAACTCAAACTCAATCCATTTAATACAAGTTTAAAATCTAACTTAAATTACTCCGTTTAATCCAAACTTAATCACTAAAAAATTTGGAAGGATCAAAATTAAAACTTAATCCTATAAAATTGGAAGCCATTTTGTTTCCTTTTCCTAATCACACACATTTTACTTGTGGTATTGTTTTGTGTTTCAAAAATTCCATGTGAATCACATTTGTATTTCTTATTTTATTCACATAATACTTTGCTTAAATACATTTCTTATGTCAACCTCGATCATATGTTTTATATGACCATATATGAATCATGATTTTTATTATATGGATGGAAAAACGATATATATTTTATAGTATATTTGAAATTAATATGATGTAATGAGTGTATAGAATTTTTTTTTTGGAAAATAATGATATAGTAATGGTATATTTGAAATTTTTTAAAACTTTGTCACTATTTGTGATATTTTTCAAAATATATTATAATAAATGAATTTCGTATTTTTATTATTATTTTAATATCATTTAAAAAAGTAGGTCATATAGATATGATATAGGATATATAATACAAAAAAATAAAATTTTAATTTATAATATCTTTTGTTATTTTGCTTAAATTTCTTTTCTTTATTAATCTTTTTTTCTTTAATAATATTATTTAATAATCAACCGAATCAAATTTAAATCTGTACTAATTGTTATAGATTAGAGCCGAAATTTGAATTAACTCTTATTTTAATTTTATTCAATTTAAATCCATTTTTTATTGGGTTTACTTAAACGCATATTAGGCAGGTTATTAAATAATTCGTGAGCCCCTATTAATTAATCTCTAAGGGGCAGTTTCGTCAATAAACTTGGGAGTCTCTTAGTTCGAGAAGTAACATGTTAGCCTTAGGTGCGACCACATCCACACCCCTTAATACGGAAACACCGAAACTCTGAAGTACTGCAGGTGATTCTGTTGGGAGGGCATTTTCGTGATTTAAAATTTTAACTAAAGGGTGTAATTGATTATATAAGAAGCAAATCATTAATTGCCACGTAAGCCTGACGAAGGATTGGTGCATGTATAGGTTGGGCCATTCATAAACTTCCCACACAAGGCTGTCACTTGACAACTCAATTTTTTACATTTATTTTCTAAAAAATATTTTATTATTATATTTTAATTAAAAAATATTTTATAAAATTGATAAATATTCTCCAAAAGTAGAAGTGGATTCAAAATTTAAAATAATTCAATTTAAACTCAAATATTTATATCAGTATTCAATTTTTGATTTAAACTCAATTCATTTTATTTAAACTTAAATTCAAATTCAAATAACTCAAATCAAAATTGTTTAAATATTTGTTTACGAACCAATTTTAGATAAATAAATAAATTAGTTGTTATTTTTTATAAAACTTTAAACAACGATGTTTTTATATATTTATGTAAACTATTTTTTCTACTATCTTTTAAAAAGGATTTTTTTCGTTTTCAATCAAAAATTTCAGAATACATGAGTATGGTAGATTTGAATTAAGTTGGTTAGTTTGAATCGTTTATTTTTTTTTTATAACACTGTTTACTCAAATCAAATCGACTTTAGACTAGACTCAAATTTATCCCTATCCACAGGTTGAAGTTATTGCTCTTTGAAGTATGTGGGTGACCATTGTGATTTATCTAACCTCAAGGGCAAGTACAGGGAATATGCACGGAGATTTTTGTTTGGTTCTCCTTATAATTCGTGGGGACATGGTAAGTTCGGAGGCGTAATATTATTGTCTATTAATTAAAGTTAGGTAAACCTAATATACCACTTGAATACGTCGCTATCCAGCAATTATAGGGTTAATGACATTAATCTCACTTTTAGAGAGGCGCATTTAAGTCTAATTAAGTTTGATTAAGGTTTAATACGAACTCAACTCAAATCCAAAACGGTCATATCAAATTTAAGTTTGAACTAATTTAAATAATAAATATTTATACTCAAAAAAATAATGAACTATATAAGAGTAAAATAAAATAAAAAAATCATTAAAAAAATAAAAATATAAAAAACTAAGAGGAGTCGTTACCGAGTTTTTAAACTTAAACTGAGTTGTGGATTTAAAACTTTAGTTTGAACAATCTATTTAAATCAAATAACTCACTCTTGAGTTTGTTCGTATGAAATTCACCGTATTTAAGTATCATAAAAATTTGTAGAGACATCAATAATTAAGTGTAATAATATCTATTTAAAGACTAATTAAGTGCAATAATCCTCAATCACATAAATATTTTCTCTTTTTTTTTTTTTCGTATGGTTGGTTTGAAAATGTCCTCTTAATTTTTATTGGTTTGCTGGACAATCTATTTTATGCCCTCTCACATTTATATTTGAAAACTCAAACAATGAATTCAAATTAAGTTAATTAAAATAAAAATTAATTCGAACTTGATTTAAATTTATAGCGATTAATTCAAACTCAAATTGGTGATTATTATCATCGATAAAATGTAAATAGTAATATCGAATAAGAAAATAAGTTATTAATGAAAAAAAAAAATGAGTAAAAAACAAGAAAAAATGATGATAAAACAAACTACGATATCGAACTCGATTTTAATTTCAAATAAAGCTTGATCTCAACCAACTCTAATTACTTCTGTATAAGTTCGACCCAAACTCTATGTAGGACCCGCCGTCACGAGTACCCCTGCTGCTAAAAACTGAAGGGGAGTTTTTATTAATCATCTGAAAATATGGATACCCACAACGGGAATCCTACGAAAAACAAAATCTAAAACTATACAATTCTGCACATGCGGAAGCTAAACTGAAATACATCACTGAAATATATAAGCTGTTATGTACAATGGGCTCATTGGCCTTTTATCATATATACATATACTGTTTCTGTACATCTGGATACAAAAGTATTTACAACATGACCTCACAGGTCCAAAACTGATATACATACAACTGCGATCGACATGTGTGTGTGTGCCCTCTCCGTCAGCCTCGATCCAACCGCTCCTCGGAACCAGTACGAACACCTAAAAGGATGGAAGAAGGAGGGGGATAAGTGATAAAGATCACCCAGTAAGCGCTCCTTACTTCCCTCGAACCCAAGCAAGCACAAACAATCACAATAATCAAACATACCTGGGCCTCGACCCTATTCATACATCTATGCGTTTGCTGGAATCTGAAAACTGATCATCTGGATCTCATTCATTTAATATTATCATATGAATTCATGTCATGATGTGTATGTCATGTCATGCTAACTGAATACTGGATGCATGCATCTGAATACTGAATACTGAATGTACCCGAAGGTACCTGCTGTGCTGATCAGACTTGGTAATACAGGGATTCGGTATTCTGGCCATGTGGGCTAAACATTCTAGCTACTGGCTAGAAAGCTGCTGAATGTACTGCTGCCCGATCTGACAGGTGTCAGATGGTAAAAATCTGAATCTGAAATACTGCTGAGCATTTCTGACTGGTGTCAGAAAGCTGAATCCCACAGATGTCCCCTCGTATTCACCCTATACTCTTCTCCGTACATCAGGTTCTGAATACCGAATGCTACTGAATTCAGATCCCTTGATCCTTTCTGAAGCTACATGAAATGCCATGATGTGTATATGCAGCTTATTACTTGATTTCATGCTCAATTAATGCTTATCTGAAGCCAATTAGCCTTTATTCTGAATTCGCATGCTTAATTAAACAATTAATAATCTTTTTCTGAAAATCTGCAGGTGCACGGGTGTGCAGGAGAAGTGCACGGACGTGCGTGACTAACACACGGGCGTGCAGGTCTAAGGCGCATGGGCGTGAGCCCGGACGCACGGGATCGTGCGCTAGTCATGCGCCTGGTCGTGCAAGCTACTGGAATTTACTATTCACCTTCACTAAAAATGCTTACGCACGGGCGTGCACTACGGGATGCACGGGCGTGCGTCTGGAAATCTGGTCGTGCACATAGCGTGAGCACGGGCGTGCATCTGGAAAAACAAAGGCCTACGACCGTGCCATGCAGGCGCACGACCGTGCGTCTTGTTCTTCAACAAGAGCACCGCCTGGAAAATGCATGAAACGGCCAACCAAAACATACTCATTCACCGATTCATTTCAATAGCACATTCCCAGCATCACAAACAACACAATTCAAACTTTCAACACCACATGCATCAAGCCACATGAATTCTACCATGGAAAACTTCTTGATTCTCTCACTAGAATACACACACTACACATGCATGCTTCAAGGGTGGAAATCCATCATCAAAATCAACATGCAAAGCCATTTATGTAGCATCCCAGTTTTAGAAAAGCCCTTAGGGGTAGAGTTTTGGGGTTAGAAATAGAATTCAGAGATAGATTGGGAGTTCAGCAGAATTCAGGGGTGAGTTGGTAATTTTCCAGAGTTGTGTGGCCTTCGTATGATGCCTTTAGGGAGGTTTTAATCATGCGAAGCACGGGAAATGGATTTTATCCATTTTCCCAGGCGCACTCCCGTGCGCCAAGCCTGCACGCCCGTGCAGGTGGGATTAAAGAGAGAGAGAGACGGGAGTTATTTCATTATTCTCACCCATTTCAGCCAGTTTTCTTCTCCATTTCAGCAGCTCCCAGCCCTAGGCGTGATATTCAGCTTTCAGCAGCTCCCAATCCAGTCAGAGATCAGAGAGAATAGCTTGAGTATAAGCTTCCAGCAGCTATGTCGAGAGGTAAGTGTTTTTTACTCTCTCTTTCAGTTTCCCAGCTTGTTTGATGTGGATGGAAACGTGTGTTTCCATTTCCAGCTTGAGATGCTATGCTTGCATGTGTATATGATGATGAGATGATGTTTATATGTTGTTTGCTATGCTTATTTTCCACCTAGAACCATGCATGCTTTGCCGTGTGTGTGTAGTGAGAGAAACATTGATTTGCCATGGTGGATTCAGTGATATTGGATGGATGATGAAATTGATGATGTATATGTGATGATTGAGTTGCCATTGATGCATGTTTTCAGTTAATTTCAGTTTGGTTGAGAATCAGTTGGTTTCCAGCGCGTTTCAGGTGAGCCATGTCTGAGCAGAACAAGACACACGACCGTGTGCCCGCAAGAGCACGCCCGTGTGCCCTTGTTCTCGCAAGGACACGGCCGTGTGCACGAGGTGCACACGGACAGGAAACGCAGGGACACGACCGTGTGTCCTGAGGGACACGGCCGTGTGTCCCATCTTTGCATGAAATGGCCCAGAAATTCCAGAAGCACACACGCCCAGACGCACGGCCAGCACACGGTCCCGTGTGCTGGGGCACACGCCCGTGTGCCCTTGCCCAGGACGGCCGTGTGTTCTGCATGCACGACCGTGTGCCTTCCTTGCACGGTCGTGTGTCTTCCAGATTTTCCAGAAAAAGGCAGAAATGAATTGTTAAAGGTTTGATAATCCATCCAAGGCCTAATAATCATCAGATAATCCAGATTTCAGCTAAGAACAGATGCATAAGCATGCATAGCATAGCATGTAGCCTGAATGAGGATCCAAAGATCTGAATTCAGTAGATTTCAGCAGTCAGAACCCAATGTATGGGTTTCAGTTTTGGGGTGAACTCGAGGGGGCATCTGTGGGACCCAGCTCTCTGACACCAGTCAGTCAGCTCAGCAGCATATCAGCAGATCAGTTTCAGTTTTCTAGCCAGTAGCTAGAATTTTCAGCCCACTTGGCCAAGATGCCGAATCCCTGTATTCATCAGTCTGATCAGCACAGCAGGTACCTTCGGGTACATTCAGATTCAGATAGACAGATGCATGCATCATCAGTCAGTTTCAGTTCCCAGTTCAGTATGACATTATGCATATACCATGGCATGACTAATTAATAATCAGAAACCAGTAATCAGAAATCAGGTAATCAGTTTCAGCACCCGCAAGCGCTTAGATGCATGTATAGGGCCGACCAGGTATGTGTGCCCTTGTTGGTTGCTTGCTTGGGTCGAGGGAAGTAAGGAATGCTTACTGGGTGATCTTTATCACTCATCCCTTTCCTTTTTCCTTCCTTTTCAGGTCAGTCAGCTGCTGGCGAGGAGCGGATGGATTGAGGCTGGCGAGGAGGACCCCACACACACTTTCCAGTTTGTATTTTATTTTCAGTTTTGGACCTGTGAGGTCTTGTACTTGTACTTTATGTAAATGTATAGGTACTCAGTTGTAAAACAGATGTATAAAACAGTTATAGATGTATGAAAGCCAGTTGGGCTCATTGTATATTTCAGATTTAGTTTCAGCTTCCGCTTGTAATGCAGATCAGCAGTAGTATTTTCTTTCTTTTTTCGTAGGATTCCCGTCGCGGGTACCCAGATTTCCAGTTTAATAAATAAAATATTAATATCTTTCAGCAGCAAGGGTACTCGTGGCGGCGGGTCCTACAATTTAAGCATTCCAAACAATCATCAACATGCAATGAACTCATCCATGACATCAAAGTTCACAAAGCAAGCCGACAAAGTCAAGAAAAAGGTAAGAGAGCACTTACCTCGCTCCATGCTTCTGAAAACAACTTCAATCAATTATCTCTACGCTCTTTAGCTTGATCGGGAGCTAATGACTGCTGAATCTCCTCTCTAGGAACGAGAGGAACTGAAAGTGGAAGAGAGAAATCGGTTGAAATGCAAACGGGTGAGAAAAGAACAACATTTCTCTCGGCTCTCTTAAATACTATGCCACGCACGGTCGTGCATCAATGATGCACGGGCGTGCACAAGGGAAAATGAACTTAATTCATTTCCTGTGCATTCGTACGATCGAATCCTTCCGAATGGAATCGTACGAAGGCCACACAACTCTGGAAACTTATTAACTCACCCCTGAACTCTGCTAGACTCTCAATCTCTCTCTGAATCTCATTTCTAACCCCGAAACTCTACCCTAAGGGCTTTTCTAACCTGGGATGTTACACTCCATCCGTACTTTTTAATTGAAGAAAAGTATGTCTTTAAAGGCTAAACCAAAATCAAATTAATTAACTAATTGAATAACTTTAATAAAATTCTATTACAAGTTAATTTATAAAGTATAATGGGCTTTAACTTTATAATGGGAATTTCTGTACGGTTCTCTTAAAGATAAAATCTCATCTTTTGACTATTTAAAATTTAATTAATTATTTATTGACTATATTTAATCTACTTTTTTTGAATATCTTAATAAAATGATTAAAATATATTTATTAAAAAATAAAAATATAATTTAATATTTAAATATAAAAATTCAAAAAGTTTTAAAATTAAAAACAAACAACAAAAAACAGCTATTACCAATGTCATGGTGGCTATAAAAAATGAATTAAGTGGCCATAAACGACAACTTGGCTTGCCTGTTCGATTTGACCAAGACAATTAGATCGATCGTCTCCTTTTTTAGTATAAACAATTAAATTTTGTTATTTATATTATCAATCATGATTGACAATTTTTGATCATTTTTAATTATGATTGATGGCATACGTGGTCATCGTTATGAGTGGCAATGGTTTTTTTAATATTTTTAAAAAATTATTGTTATTTTTATAAAATTTATTTTATTATTTAAAATTTTTTATAAAAATAAAATAATAAAATATTAATACTAATTAATTAATTACCTCATGAATTTTAATTAGTAATTTTGAATTAAAAAATAAAATGGTAAAAAATATGTCATTCGGCCTTTGATATATGGGCTTGAATCTCTTAATTTTGTCAAATACTTCAAGCCACACAAACTTTGATCACTTCAAGTTTTTGGAACTGTAGCAAGCTGCCTTAAAGGATTAATAAAAGGCCAAAGCACTTGTTCCCACCCATAGTTTGAGGTGGGGCAAGTGCCACCCCAAAGGTTTTATAGCCCCAGTCTCCCATCCTTGAAAACATTTTTAATAATTTTTATACTAAAATGACTAGAATACCCTTTTAAAAATTAAAAATTTATAATAAAATTAATTTTTTTAAATATAAATTCTTTTTTAAAAACTTAAAATTAAAAAAAAGCCAACCAGCCATCGCCGTCAGTGTCGGTGGTGGTGGTCGTCACTAACAAACTCAGGTGGTCATTTTCGACCGCCTGGTTCCATCTGGCCTCCCCATTCGGTGGAAACGACCAAATCTGGCCATCTCTGAAAGAAAAAAAGTCGGAAATGACTGGTGAGACAAGACCGACCCTTTTCGACTGATTTTTCAAGTGGAGGTGGCTGAATCTGACCACCTCTGCCTAAAATAGAGACGGTTAAATTTGATTGTCTCACCGAATATGGAAGCTAAATCTGGCCTACTCTAAAATCAGGTGGTCGAAAATGGCCACCTGGCTTTGTTAGCAACAGCCCCCGTCGTCGGCATTAGTGGCGGTGGCTGTTTGCTCTTTTTTAATTTTTAAAAATTTTATTTTATAATTTTATAAAATTTTAATTTTAAAATAAAAAAATTACCCTTAAATAATTAGGGTTTATTATTATATTTAATATTAAATTTTGTCAAAGGATGGGAGATGAGTTTTTGAAACCTTGGGGGTGACAGTCTCTGCCTTAAACTATGGGTGGGAATAAGTATTTTGGCCTTAATAAAAGCATTGCTAAAATGACTAGAATACCCTTTTAAAAATTAAAAATTTATAATAAAATTAATTTTTTTAAATATAAATTCTTTTTTAAAAACTTAAAATTAAAAAAAAGCCAACCAGCCATTGCCGTCAGTGTCGGTGGTGGTGGTCGTCACTAACAAACTCAGGTGGTCATTTTCGACCGCCTGGTTCCATCTGGCCTCCCCATTCGGTGGAAACGACCAAATCTGGCCATCTCTGAAAGAAAAAAAGTCAGAAATGACTGGTGAGACAAGACCGACCCTTTTCGACTGATTTTTCAAGTGGAGGTGGCTGAATCTGACCACCTCTGCCTAAAATAGAGACGGTTAAATTTGATTGTCTCACCGAATATGGAAGCTAAATCTGGCCTACTCTAAAATCAGGTGGTCGAAAATGGCCACCTGGCTTTGTTAGCAACAGCCCCCGTCGTCGGCATTAGTGGCGGTGGCTGTTTGCTCTTTTTTAATTTTTAAAAATTTTATTTTATAATTTTATAAAATTTTAATTTTAAAATAAAAAAATTACCCTTAAATAATTAGGGTTTATTATTATATTTAATATTAAATTTTGTCAAAGGATGGGAGATGAGTTTTTGAAACCTTGGGGGTGACAGTCTCTGCCTTAAACTATGGGTGGGAATAAGTTTTTTGGCCTTAATAAAAGCATTGCTAAACATGGCATTGCCGGGAGTCGAACATGAGACTTTCAAAGAATTTGTGCTCTTCATTTGAGGCAGGTAAACCCCACGACATCTTTGAAGAATACGTTCTTGTTATTTTAAACATATAGTTATAAATGAAGCAGGTAAGGTTTAATATTCTGCTCATAAATTTGGCGCTTCTGATTTCAAAAATTAACGGAAGGATTTAGTTTGATTTTGATTAGATTCAAATTTCAAGAGAGACATCCTAGAGAGTCAATCTCCTAGTGAGAGAGAGAGAGAGAGAGAGAGAGAGAGAAAGAGGGAATGATTTTAACAACGCCGCCGAGGCTGAGAGCTCCCGATCTTGATAGACCTATCGTCAAGAGTTTGCCTGGAAGTGGTTGCGGCGGCGGAAGCTCCAATCGCCGCCTCGTCTTCTATGAAGATCCTCGGGTAGCTGTGGCGGCACCAGAGTCGTCGCATCAACTGTCCGAACAATTTCTTTGCACTTATGAGTGCCGTCAAATGGTACGATCATTACTAATTAATTTTTTTGTTGGTAATTTATTGATTCAGGTTGAATTTACACGTGCTTTTGACAGAAGCACCTGATATGTGGTATTTCTGAAAGGATTTTGAGTAATAAAAAGTACGCATCGAATCAACTTCTGCTTCAAGCGGAAGGTTTTCATAGAAGAGGAACATTTACGTGCTTTAAAAATGTACTATATAGTTTTTGGTTTTGGAAGAGACAAAAATATTTGCATGGTACAATTGTAACACTATAAAATGACTAAAAGAGACGCAATACAAGTGTTTCGTTTATTGTGACTCGAGAACTTTTGACATTAAGATTTGATTTCTTCACTTGTTTGGTCCATGTTCTATACTGCTTTATTGTTTATAGTTGTTCTGTAGATGAATCTTTTTTGTGTATTGCATGTAGTCTAAGTGCTTCCGTAACACCATTAAACCTGTAGGCACAATACAACTTACTGGGGCCTTTGCTGAATGTCTTGTGTCAAGCTCAAACACGAGCTTACAAACTGCACCCTGCTGCAATTCTGTTGATGGTTCAGGTGCGGACCTGCCAACACAACCAGAAAAGTCCACTATGTCAGCCCTTTGCACGTGCCAGCAACAGTGAACTTACTGGAGCTACCAATAATTTTATTTCGCAGGGGATGATCGAGAGGTTAGGGTTATTCTTCAAGTTCATTTTTCTTTCGTCAGGCTAGTTTTTTCGGAACCTAAGAGAAAAATGATATTGAAGAGTTTCCATGGAAGAAACAGACAAGTTACCTCAGATAATAGATGATTAATTTCTAAAAGTAGTTAGCAAAGCTATCTTCAGAATCTAAGATAAGAAACTTGATGATATCCTCATATTTTGCTGCTAAAGCTTTTTTTACTTGTTTAATTCTATATGATTGATGTACAAATTATTATGAGCAAGTTGTACGCATCTTTTTTATCTGCCCATATTTCTACGTCTTTCAATTCTTTCTTAGAATTGACATTATTGTTGTTTAATTCCCACAGTGCTGAGAGGAAGAAATTCAGGGATCAGTTCTTATTTACAGACAAGAGCTTGCTGCTGCTAAAGGACAGCAGGGAGTGGTACAAGAGCAGCCTCTGAAAGAAGTTACTGATTCCCAGGAACGACTGAGAAAACAAATACAATTATGTCATGAACTTGAGGTGCATTCTTATCGTTAATTATGTGATAAGAATATACACGATCTGGTTGTTTTGTATCTTTTTCTTCTATTAAGGTAAGGAGTTCTGATCCCTTTTAGATTTCTGATACTATTAGTTATTATTTTTTTTTCAGTAGTTTCAGTCTTATTTTATACTAAAAATGAGTTTTAATAGTCCTTGCTGTGTAACTATAACTGCCTCACTTAAGATGTCCTTTTATTTAAATATTCAAATTCTCAAGTCTGCTTATCAGTAATATTACAATTGATGCTATTTCAAAACTTTTAAATTATAATGATGTGATCTTGTTTGATGATGAACTTGTGGGTAGTTGTGAGAACTAATGATGAGAAAGAGAAAGATTTCCTTTTTGAAGTAACGAAAAAGAAAAAAAAAATATCCATACATATCCAAAAAAATTCTTTCCCATACTTTTTAATAATGCCAAGTTCATCATATGATTTACACCCTGGTAGTTTGATTGTGTTAGGACATAAAACAGATAGATTATTTTGTCAGAACATTCTATAGATCTCTCTTAATCATTGACAATGTCCTCATAGAGATAAAGACAATGTTTCAGATTTTTCTAAAAAGTAGTTTGACAAGAAAACCTTCCATTTATACGGCTGCTTTCTACCATGTTTATTAGGGTGGAATTAAAAATTTAGATTGTCTGGGAAGATCATTTTATTTTTTCTGATTAACTTGTGTTGAAGTTTTTATCTATGTAACGTAAGATCTCTTTCAATTGGAAAAGAATAGTTTTTTTGGTCTCTATACTCATTAGAAGAATATTTTCCAAATATCAAGTCTATCATGCTTTAATACTGTGTTAACCATAATGATGTATTAATTTATTTTCTCACAGAATTAACTTTATGTTTCCTCTTTTATTTTTTTTGGATACTTTTTTATTTCTATAATGTTATGTTAAATGTGAAACCAAGTTAAATTTCCCCATTTTGGAACTTCAGCTGAGCAGAAAGCTAGCATTTTAGGAGGAAAACTAAGCCATGTTTCTGAATGTGTAGAAAGGGAAAAGAAACGCCTTCAAAATGAGCTTACACAGTCGAAGAAAGAATCTAAGTTTTCTATTTCTAGAGTAAGTGCAGATGTCAATGACACAAATAATGGTGGAAATGTAATTGGTCTGATTTATGGATATTATGTATACCTAAAATTCTGGAATTTACTTGTAGCTTGAAAGAATGGAATGCAAAACTAATAATGCTGAGACAGAATCAGAAATATTAAAAGAGCAGTTGGAAGCTCTGAAAGAGCAACTTGATCAGGTTTCTCTCTTTTCTCATTCTCTTTCTTCAATTTGTGTTGTGTGTGGGTGTATCTGATGTCTGTTCTTTTTCACATTTTGATGCCGATTGATATGCTTCAATAGTGTATATCTTTAGCCCAAACTGATATTTTTTTGGGTAATTAGCCCATGCTAATATTCATGCTTGTAAAAACAATAACCCTTCGTTTTTCTTAAAGAAGAAAGTGTTGTAAGTTCTAGAAAGATGGGATGTTATCGTTAAATAACAGGATGTGTTTAAGGATCACTTCTTATATGTATATCTGTTAGATGGTCAAACAATAATTCTATAGTATCATTAATTGTTGATATGCTGAGGTTGAAATCACAATGTGAAACAGTATTGATTGTAATGAACTTACCATAAAGAGAGAATGGAAATATCTAAAACTAAAAAGTGATTTCCTTGAGTACTGAAGAGAGAGCATTCAGGCAAAATTTCATCTATTCTGAATACTATATGTTTACATAACAGCAAAAGTAAATAATCAAGGACAAGAAATTTGGCTCTGAAATCAATAATAGTACTGCAAGAGACTTGAGCTCTCTCTGCTACTAGGTACATTTATATAAATACTTTACTCATCAATCATGATAATTATCATATTGACCTGGATACTGGTCAAGACAAGTGCTATATCATATGATTTCGCGTCTTATACAATGAAACTTTTTCTTTTTCCTGTTTTTTTTTTTTTTTTTTTTTTAAATTAACATATTTGCTTGATTCAACTTCCTATCAGGAGGCTGAGGTACAAGAAGCAAGAAAATTGAAATCAACTCATGAAAACATTGACTTTCTGAAAGAGAAATTGTCAGAAGGAAAGGACAGCAGAGAGAGAGAGTTGAAGTGGAACTATCAAAATTGCAATATCTGCAAAGTATGAATAAATTAGTGGAAAAATTGTCATCTTGGAAGTTATAGAATAGGGACATTCTTGGCTTGAAAAGTTCTGAAGATACAACTGTGAAGTTTGCAGCTTTACAAAAGTATGTGGATAGTTATGGCCACATGATAGACTACTTCTTCATGCTCACTTTCCTTCTGCTATAAATTATATTTTAGTTCCTTCTGATTGAAAACCCTTTTACTTAAGTTATTACTCTGCTTCAAAATTTTCTATTGAAACAAAGTTTGGTCTCTTCAATAAAAAAAATGTTATAATTTGATGCTTTTAGGTTTTTTGAAAATATTTTGATCCATTTCTTTAATTACAAATCAGTTTATGTTGATCAGATTCTTGGACAAAGCCTGCATCAAAGTTGAAGATGGAAGCAACAAAAATGAAAGTTCGTGGAGATTGTGCACCGTCACTCAAGTCGAACAAGCCAAAGTCATAATCTCAGTGGTGCCAATTTTTGCATGCACAATTATTTTCAACACAATTCTACCTCAGCATCAAACATTTTAAGTCCAACAAGGAAGCACCACGAACACAAAACTCACAAGTTCCTTCAGTGTCCCTCCAGCTTCCCTTCAATCCATCCCCTTCATTCATCTTCTTTATCCCCTTCACAAGAAAATTCTCGGGCCATTAATCAGGCATGTCCCCTCTTCGAAGACTCGGCTTCCGACTCTTTTTCGTAACTTTTTCAATGGTTGCAGCTGCCCTGATGGAGAACAAGAGACGTGACCTGGCTTTAAACCCAGAAAAAAAATCATATCCATCTTCTGGATCACCCCACAGTTGTTGATCTTTTGCCTCTCAGAAATGTTCACGGCCGTTGGCCTTGTTGAGTTCTTCTACAAACAACCCGTTCAAGGCATGTTTTCGACATCTTTAACCTACAACTGTTCGTATTCAATTGGGTTATATATAAGCTCAGTTCTGGTTTCTATGGTGAACAGTATCACGTCGAAGGATCAAGGGTGGTTCAGTGACAAAGATCTTAACAAAGACCGATTGGACCTCTTCCATTGGATGCTTGCAGGGCTCAACATGTTCAATTTTCTGAACTATGTCTTCTGGGAGGTGGCATTCTCACAATTCAACTCCACATTAACAGAAGCAAAATCACCAAATAATGAAACAAGAGGAGGATTTGAGCCAGTAAAATAGCTATAATAATTAATCAAACAATAACAATGGGAATATTAATGGACATGAAGGTACAACATGTGATGACAATGTTAATGCTTTGGTTTTATAACGAGTTTACGTGAACATGTGATTGAGTGTTACTTTATATTTAGTTAAATATAAAAAATATTTAAAATAAATAATTGATCTTTTGTAAAAAAATTTAACATATAAATAAAAAATTATTTTTTTAAATTTAAAATATGGGAATTTATCATTTCTTCAAATTTTTGGCCAAAAATAGACATTTTACCTGCTTTTAAACAAAAAAAATTCAAATTCTAACAAGTTACTGATAACAAAAGTTGTGTTGTTTCTCTGGTCAGTTCAGAAACATGTCTTAAACCTTGCTGTTGCATTTTGATCCTTTCCTCCACTGGGATGAAAATGTTGGCTAAAAGAATGCCATTGTCCCCCACTTAAAACAAAGTTCTTGCCCCACTCCATGGAGTTCCATTCTTCGGGTCATCAATTTGATAATACCTTGCTCCAAAAACCAAGCACTATATACTAAAATTCAAAGTGTAAGAATGTAATTACACATATATGGCCAATTGAGAAACACAACATGTATGTACTTATAACGAGTATAAATATAAATATAAATATTGATGTGTTATCACATAATTGAGTGTTATTTTTTTTTTTAAATTTAAAATCAATCAACTACGTGATAACATGTCAATGTTTGTACTAATTATCAGTAGATAACAATATTTAAATACATCGAATTATCATTTTTTTTATTAAAAAGATTAAAATTTATTTATTTTTCTATTCGAGAGATTGAATTTTAAATTTTTTTATTGAAGTAATCAAACTTTTAGATTTCCGTACAAAATATATTGAACTTTCACTATTTTATTATTAAAGATATTAAACTAATTATTTTGCTTTGAAAAAAAAAATTTAATTGTATTTATTCGTTACCTTCAATAAAAAAATATTGAAAGTCTAATCCCTTTCATAAAAAAAATCTTAAAATTCATTTTTTTAATAAGAAAATCTAAGAGTTTCGTCTCTATGATAGAAAAAAATAAAATTCAATCATTTCAATAAAAAAAATTTAATAGTGTGATATTTATAAATATTACTATTTATATTATTCATGTATAAAGTATTATTGGTAACCATATAGCTTGCCTTGATCATCAAAGGAAATATTTTTTTTATTTATTGATTTTAATTGATCTTCATTGCCTTTATTTCTTCAGCATTTAAAAAATAGGTCGAAAGAAATCTATTTTAATTAATTACTAAAACAAAATTTCCAATCATGAAGTGTTAATTGCAAAATTTGGTCCCTAAATCTATATTTGGTGCTTGAAATGAACGAGGAACCCTAGAAATTTATGTTGAACTATTGAGCCATATCCACAAGTTTATATGGCTATAGTTAATCTCTTTCAAAATAGGAATCGATAGATTAATCAAACAAATTCGATTGAGATATGAGAGTAAAGGGAGTAAAGGAAAGAAATACTCAGTCAATTTTATAGTGGTTCAGAGCTTTGACTACAAGCTTCCTACATCTATTTTTTCAAGCAAATCCTCTTGAAGTTTCCACTAGTTGAATTGAGATTGCGCCCAACTGTTTACACTAGTTGATTCGGGATTGCGCCCATATTATAGTTTTGATTCAAGGGAATTTCGCCCTTAACACTAGTTATACGAGATTGCGCCCAAATAGTTTGTAAGCAAGATACAGAAATAATATTGCCTCTCTAAGGCTGATAAACAATTTTACATAAATAAAATTTCCTTAAGAATGTGCAATGAGAGGAATGAAAGATGAAGTGTGAGATTGAGAGAAAATTGAAGTTTTGTTGAGTGCACTTGTTCTCTAACCATTCTCACTTCAAAGAGCCTCCAATTTATAGCTCAAAACTTGCTGAAAAAAGTAGGGATCTGTTGGAGAAGAAATAGATCCGTTGCAACATCTAAAGTTAAAAAATTTGCTCTTATGTACGGGCGTGAACATAGCGTCATGGGCGTGACCTCGTCATTTAATGCCTCAAGTTGTTCTCCCAACGGTTAAATTTTTTTTGATGCCAACACATGTCCGGGCATGACACCCTCATTCACGGGCGTGACTTCATGTCCCTTCATTTTCCAGAATCGAGTACAGAGTCATACACGACGTCCTATACGAGAACATGTACGCTCTATATTTTGCCAATGAACGGGTGTACATTAATGATCCACGGGCGTACATTATTTTGACTTTGAGACCTTGACGTTGTACGGGCGAAACTGATCGTAACTTAGAGGTGTGACTCTTTTCACATCTTCAGGGGTGTGACTTTCCCTGTCACAGGCGTACATATGAGTTGAAAATATTTTGCAATTTTAAATCTTTTCCTATTCTACCAACTCAATTAAGCACATAATTCAAATTAAACACAACCAAGCAAATTAATAATATAAACACGAATTTAAAGAGAGTAAGGGAAAAGAAATGCTCAGCCGATTTATAGTGGTTCGGAGCTTCTCCACGCCTCCTACGTCCACTACTCCAAGCAACCCCGCTTGAAGATTCCTTCCACTAACTTTAACCCAAAGTTACAATAGTTTTTTTCAACAAGGGAATTTCGCCCTTAACATTAGTTTTGATACAAGGGATTGCGCCCTTAACTTAGTTTTAACAAGGATTACGCCCCACACTAGTTTCACGGGATTGCGCCCAAGGGTTTGTGGAAAATTACAATGTTTTTGCCTCACAAGGCTAATAGAACAATTTGGCTCAAGGTTTCTCTCTTAAAGGTTTACAAATAAGCTTTTGTGAGAGAATAATGGAGAAGAGTTTAGAGAATGAAAGAGTAGAAGTTTTAGGCTTGATTCTCTCTGCCTTGCATCTTCAAATCAGCTCCAATTTATAGGAAATGGAAAATTCTAGCCGTTACTGCTGATTTAAGAGCCGTTGGAGAGTTTCTGGAAAACTGCACGGGCGTGTCCTCTTGATGCACGGTCGTGCTTTCCTTTTTCTGCATTTCCAACGGTCAATTTTGTGCAAGCACGGGCATGCATATTTGCAACACACGGGCGTGTGTTATTTTCCTTCCAGACGCCTTCAGATTCCAGAAGCTTGCACGGGTACACGCACGGGAGGCACACGGGAGACGCACGGCTGCACTTTGGCCTTGCACACGGGCGTGTGGTTTATGCTACACGGCTGTGTGTGTCATTCTCCTTTGACACACGGCTGTGTCCTTTGCAGCACACGGTCGGTGCTCCCTGTAGCTTGACACACGGCTGTGTCATTTGCACACGGGCGTGTGTAACATTTTTCCTTGACACACGGCTGTGTGTCTTTTGGCACACGGGCGTGTGCGTTCTCTTCCCTTGACACACGGTTGTGTGTTATTCAACACACGGGCGTGTGTGTTCTTCTCAGCACAACACGGGCGTGTAACTTCCAATTCTCCATGCACGGGCGTGTGTTGCTTTAAGACACGGACGTGTGTAGCTTTGATGCATGACACGGGCGTGTGCAGCTCAACACACGGGCGTGTGTGGCTCCAAATGCTGAATACACGGTCGTGTGAGTCTTCAATTGCTCATGTGCATACATGTTCCTGCAAAACAGCTTTTCGGCCCGATTTCGGTCATGAACCAAGTTCATGCCAGGGGTAATTTAGTCATTTTATAAATTTTAACATATTTTCGGAATCATCAAAACACTAAGGGTTCAACAACTTTTGACTCATGTACGATGCACTCACGAGACATTCATGCTCGTGACTGACAAGGAGTTGGTATTGCACAGGTGTACATATTAAATTTACGGGCGTGAATGACCAATCACTTTTATACAGACTTGAGCACGAGCAGTGTTACGGGGGCGTGAAAAAACATGTATGAGATCGAATTGCTCTATATATGAGCGTACATAATATATTCATAGTCGTACATTTTGCCTGTATAACATGAAAATAATTTTGTCTTATTTTGGTCATGATTTTAAACATGTCAGGACATATTAGTCAATTTAACATCATTTTTTATTATCATCAAAACACTTAGGGGTTCAACAAAACAAACCAAATTTTTGTTCAAGAATATGCACCATATACCCACTAGGGCGTAATGTTCTATGATTTATTCTCATCTAAGGTTTCCTTAAGGGACAAAGTCTCACTCAAAAAACTTTAAGAAGTCAAATATCTATTTATTGACAAAAGTTATAGGAGTATTTTTGATTTTTTGAATAAAAATTTAAAAAATAATAAAATTAATTTATAAAAATAATATTAAAATAATATCAATAAATTAATAATTAATAAAAAAATTAAAAATTAATAAAAATTTTAAAAATAAAATAAATTTTAACCAAAAGCAGCCACTGCAGCCATAACTACTGTTAATCTAATCAAGTGACCAGAAACAACCATTTAGTTCCCTTGGAAGCTAGATCTGATCACCTTAAACCACTTCCATTAGATATGACCAAATCATTGACAGCTAAATTTGACTGCTTATCAAATGACCATTTTTAACTACCAACTAGGTGGTTGTTTTCGACTACCTAGTTAGGTTAATGGTAATCATTGTTATCGCCAAAGTTGTCGACAACGGTGATCGTTTTTTAAAATTTTCTATTTTATTTTTATATTTTTTAAAACTTTTCATTAATTTTTTAAAACTTATTATTATTATTATTATTTTAATATTATTTTATATTAAATTTTATTTTAATATAAATGTTATTTATTTTTATTGAGGGCTTGTTTGTCTTTTCAAAGCATAAGGGTGAATATTTGGATTTGTAAAACTTCTTGGGTGAGAATAATTTAAGGAAAACTTGGGTAGGAATTACCCATTTGGCCTTGTTTTAACTTGTATTTCATCTATCACCCATTTAATTGTCAGATACGATCTAAACCCTAAACATTTTCGAATGTCTACGTCTTAATTTTTGTCTCTTAAATGAGGGCTAAATTTGGATGTAAAGGCTTTTATTGGGCCCAATGTAAGGTTAAATTGGGCGTCTATGGCTGCCTTATAATTCAGATCTAAATGGGCCGTAATCCGGCCTAATTACTTCTTTCATAAGTATAAGATGCACAGATTTGAAGGGCTTCGAGACAAGACAACGATTCTCTTTCTAGTTTTGATCTTCTTCATAGCTTTCTCTGAGTTTGCGCTGTGATTTTTTTTTTCTTTGTTGTTTATAATTCATAAAGTTAACAAAATGCAAGGGGGAGAAGGCCTGAGCATAGAAGAGCTCTTTTCAAATCTCTCTACGTATAAAGAACAGCTTAAACAGGTACTACTTTTATTCAAGTTGTCTTTTGCTCTTAATTCTAAGAGTTACGAAATGGGTATTTTGCAATTTGTGAATTGGGATTTGGGTTTTTTGAGATTTAGATTAGAGGGTATTTTAGAACTGAACGTATTAGGTTTTTATTTAATGAATAGTTCGTGATTGGTTCAACATATAAAGAACAGCTTCAACAAGTACTACTTTTTTCATTATTTTATTCGTGAATGGTTTCAATTTTTTATTATATAGATTTTTTTCGTAATTTTGAGAATTACGGAATGGGTATTTGCCAATTTGTGAATTGGGGTTAGTTTTTTTTTTTTTTTTTTTGAGATTTAGAATAGAGGGTATTATTGAACTGAACGAATTAGGGTTTCATTTGATGAATAGTTCAGTGGTCTGTTTGACCTATTGTAGAATTGAGTCGGTTATTTTTGTAATCGTGAATGTTTGATTGTGTATAAAGTTAAAATTGCTTCTCTGACGTGGTTGTTATATAAATGAGAGACGTATCTACATTGAAAGTGTTTTTTCTTTTTTTTTTGGAGTATTTTAAGCTTATGTTGCAATAAATTTTAAATTTAAGGTTATTGATTGAATTTGGGGTTCTCATTGTTCCATTATCTGGATAGTATGTGATTATTTCTAGGGATGGATTCGATCTGAACTACTTGTGCTTGGATCATTGTTCAGCTTAAATGAGCTGAGTTCTTGGCTCAGCTCTAACCAGAGCTCGCATTGCCAGTGTTTCTTCTACCTCTCCATATATTCTTCTGGATTCAAACAATTCTTTTCTTCTCCAACGATCAAACAAGCAGATCTCAATTTTAAGCTGACCGTTCTAGATTTGAGTTGAGCTTGAGCTGGCCTATGTTCAAGTTTGACTTGGCTCGAATTCACCCTTAATAGTTTCAAGTTGTCTTGTTACATTATTATCTGCCATTTTCTTTCATTGCTGGTTATCTATCCTACCTCTCAAATTTAATCATGCATGCCAATTTGTTGGTTGATGCAGTCTAAATTTATTTATTGTTGCATACATGTTATTCTCCAATTAGAAATGATTTATGTCCCCTGATTGGACAGGTCAGACAACTTTTGGTTGAGGATCCTGGAAACTCTGAATATGCAGATATGGAAAAGGAGCTCACTGAGGTAAATCTTATGTAGTTGACTTAGATGTTATCTTTCTTTACTTCTTTCATTGAAGTTTTATCATCAAGTTTTTTGTTCTGTCACATATTCTCAGTAACTTGAGTTTTCTATATATGGTCTTTGTTTGCGTATTGTTATGAGAAAAGGTAGTAAAAGAATTTTAGCACTGAGAATTCATAAAATCACAGTAGATGTTGTTTGGATGTCTAGGTTTCATCTGTAGATCTTTCTATCACCTAGCTTCCTCCTATTTTGAAGGATCAACATGTTGCTCAAAAAGGCAACAAGAATTAACTGCTATGGATCCCGTGAAGGTTTATTTTCATTTGTGATTTAGGAAGGTGAGGCTGGTTCTTATGTTGAATAAAGTTCATATTCTCCTGAATTGGAAACTTCATGGAGAATGGAAAAAGAATTATTGGAGCTATATGTAAAAAGTTTAGACCCTCAACAGGGTGCACATCACTTCTATCTTGATTCCTGTGCAGGTGGTGCTATGTGTCGTGATGCCCAGCCTGCTTCCCTCTCACCTGATTTCAGATGTCACACTGAGATTCTAAGTTTGAAAGTTGACAATTATTTACCTTTTACGATCTAATTAATTGTATTTTTTTATTGTATTAGACTTGTGTTAAAAGTTTTGGAATGCAGGTGATCACTTTGACTGAGGAACTCCTTGCAACTGCAAAGCAAAATATGGTTTCTGGATCTGATACTGGGACAAGTGCTACTGCATATCCTAGTTTGCTCCAGTCTGATGGGAATAAAATGGTAAAATAGCATCTTTTGGATACTATTTCTGGATATTGTTTTCAGAATGTCCTTTACAGTTAATGACAGCAAGATATTGCTTTAACTAAAATGCATAAAAAATATGGTTTTCTTTTCTTCTCTTTCTGTTACATGTACTAGCATAAATGTCCTGAATATGCTGGTTTCAACAGCTATATGCATGTATTCCAATTTTCCTTATAAACTTGCATTTCATGTCCTTGCATGGATATATAGGCTTCTTCTAGCAGTAACAATGTAATGCGACTTGTTTGGTTCTGCACAATTTCAGAATTTTTTTTTACATGCCTCCTATACATTGTGGCTATTATCTTCCATCCATATAAACTTAATGTGACATTTTGTTCTTTGACAGCACAATTTGTCAAGTATAGTTTTATGGTTGTGTTTGTTTGTATACAGTTTCATGTGATAACCATAACAGATTTTTTGGCTGATCTTCTCCTTTTTCATATTTAGGAATCAGGTGGCATCTCTACCCATCACAGGGATTTTACGGTGGGCGCGAAGGTTCAAGCTGTTTGGAGTGAAGATGGGGAATGGTATAAAAAGATATCCACATGTTACTAGGTTCTTTTGTTTTTCTGCATTTGCTTTACCTCATTTTCCCTTTTTCTCTTTATGATTATTTGAATATTCAGGTACGATGCAACTGTTGAGGCCATTACACCAAATGGATATTATGTAGCATTTGATGGTTGGGGTAATAAGGAAGAGGTATTTTGACTGTCTCATTGTTGAATAATTGAATTTGTATTGAGGAACACATAATAGAAACTTTTTTTTTTTTAATTTATGCTCTTATCCAGTGCCTTTGTAGTTTCATTTTTCGTTGTTAGCTATAGGGGGTGGGGTGGGGTGGGGAGTTTTAAGGTTCATCTATTATTAAATTAGAAAACTAAATTGTGCTTTATTCATGGACTGTTGCTAATCACAGGTTGATCCTGCCAATGTAAGGCCCATTCAATTTAATGCTTTATTGGAAGCTGAGAAGGTAGCTGAAGCTACAAAACAAGCAATAAAACGGAAAATTGAGCAAGCTGCTGCTATTGACTTTCAATCACGAAGTTTACCTGCGAAGCTCCGTATAAATCCTGAAGACCCAGAGGATGTGGTGAGTAGTATTTGTTCGGAAAGTTTTGTATGTTTGTGGTCACTTGCTGGATCCTGTACTTGTACTTTATCACTTGATGGTTTAGTTGTTGATTCTCAATTGACCACAGCTTTTGCATTTTGACCTTTTTATATCCTTTGTTAATTTGACTAGTCCATATAATACTGTGATTATAACTTTTCTAACCCGAGGTTGTCTTCAGAAAGCAGCCAAACGGAAGAAAATACATGCTTTTAAGTCAAAGGTGAGGTTTGAGCAACTTGAAGTCTCTCAAAACAAGCGACAAAATGCTTGGCAGCAGTTCCAGACAACAAAAGGCAAGACTAAGAAGGTATTTGCTAGCATGTGTTCTTAGTTATTATTCGATGTTCTGAACTTATTGATCTTCATAGCTAGGAAAAGGTTGGTATCAGTTGTCTTCAATAAACATGATTAATGAAAAAATATAATATCATTTGGGATGTGAAACTTTGTGAGTTTAGATTGCAGGAGGACTGTTTGTGTGTTACCTTGCCACTCCAGTGGGCCTAACTAGTTATAATTTTCATCAAGAAAAAGGCGATGTGAAAATTTGTGTTTTCATTCATGTGCTGTCGTTAGAATCTGATCCCTGTTTAGAGTGGTGATATGCCCCCATAATATCCAAGTTGTTCACTTCCCTGCAAATGGGATCTTGAATATTGGCCCAACAATTTTACCACATTATGTTTCATGAAATACAATTTCAGAAACTTCCTGATTAGTATTTTCCTCTCTGCTTCCCCAGGTAGGTTTCTTCTCGGGTCGCAAACGGGAGAGCATCTTCAAGTCTCCTGATGACCCCCAAGGTAAGGTTGGTGTAACAGGAAGCGGAAAGGGCTTGACGGAGTTTCAAAAAAGGGAAAAGCACCTGCATCTCAAGGGAGGAGGAGATGCCGAGATCGAAGAGTAGACTCTCAAGCTCATAATATTTCTAGTGCTTTCTCTATATCCATGCCATGATTCTGACCTCTGGCAAACCAGCTCAGTCTTAAGTCGACCCTAAAGTACTGGGCATCTCCTGTTAGTAGTAATGACTAGGAAGAATATGGTTAAACACTGATATTAACAGCTGCTTTGTTAAGAACATTTGTTTTTGTTGAATAATGGTAGTATTTTCTTAATCAGTTGTTTCCTGTTAACCTGCTTTTGCCTCTTATTTTATTTCTGTAAGGGGGAGGGTCGAGGAAGACAAAAGGATTAAGTGGGTAGTAACACACAGATCGATTCAGATTCCAGAGTGATGAATTAAGAATTAAATTTTATTAAAAAATAACTTTATTTTTTATTAGATCTAAGTTGGTTTAAACTCCAAACTGTCCAATAATAATAATAAAGAAAAGAAAAGAAGGGAGAGTTGCCAAATAGGAGAAGAAAAGAACCATCAAAGAGTGTAAGCTTCCTTCAATGTGGCAATGTAACTAGAGCTTAAGTGGATCTTTCAATTCATTCTAGCCGAATAAAACGGCTCTCAACTAAAATCCTTCACTACCTAAATCGAGAAAAAACAATCATAAAAGGTAAGAAAGCTTGATAATACACCACTGCACAAATGTAAGATTTATTTAGAGTTCAACAAACTTGGAAAGGCAAAAATGGAATCAACAGTTCTTGCCTACTCATATAATTAATAAAGTCCTCTCGAATATCTAGGGGTGAGCAAAAAATTCAAACCAAACTAAAATAATCAGATACCCAACAATCAGATTCTGGTTCCAACCCGAAACCGACATTCAAAATGCTAGTTTTGGTTCTATAATTTTAAGAACCGATAGATTCGATTTCAGCTTAGGAGAGCCAAAACCAGAACCTAAAAACCAAAACCATAAGATAATTGGATACCCAAAACAGAACTGGAACCAGAATCAGGGGTGTTATCAAGGAAAGGAATCAGGTACCCACAATCTGAGTACCCGAAATCGGTACCAGAACTGGGATGCTATCAAGGAAAGGAACTGGAACCAAAACCCCGGTTCCAGTTCTGGTTTCAAAACATAGGAATTGATCAGTTTCAGTTCCAATTCCTACGTTTTTGGTGAGTACCCCAGACCTCTACTCATGATAACTATATGAAAGGAAAGAGATTCACAAGCACAACAAAAAGTTAGAATGACAAATCCAATTACTTTCCACCATCACCCCACTGCATAAAAAGTTAAATCAGTGCAACCAGAAACTAAGAGAACAATATGATAATGACAATAAGAGCGTGGCAATTATATATTTTAACACTGTACATTAACATGATAAGTATCATTTTGTATAAAGCAGGCTGCTGCTGCCGCCGCTGCTATAAGCAAAATTTTAAGATTCTAAATTCTCAATCTCAGCCCCTTTGTACAGCAATCCTCACATGGGTAATAATTGTTTCCACTTGTTTTTTTATTTTACCCCAAAATCTTCGCAAGCACCAAATTATGGAATACCGTGTGTTTCTAATTCCTTGCAGGAAGATTTTGATATAACAGTATTGAAAGTATGTGCGAGCATGGTTCACTCGTTTCTGATGGAGTAATATTTGTCCCATAGCACAGGAGACTTCGAAATTTCACTCATAAGGCTCTTGAATTTAAGGCTGCAATCTCCTCCACTGCAAAACAAGAAGCATTAAGAACAAGTACACGTTATGTGGATTAAATGAGCTTAAAGCAGTCCATTGCACTGTTTTGAAAACAGGATCAGCTGGTTGGACTGGTCTCACCAGGAACTGAAGGCAAGTTCGGTCCAGGTTGGCCCAAAACCAGCTTTGGTATTTGGACTAACCCCTATGCTGGAGGTAACTATAAAATGCCTTTTTTTTTTTTTAGCAAAGGCTGAGATTCCACCCTAAGTCTCAACCTTTACATAAGTTGGGAAGCATCATTGAGCCACGTCATTTTTTTTTTTAACCTATTTTTGTATTTTATAAGAAGAATAAAATTGATGGGACTTGAACCCAACCACTAATCAATTGATATGACTTGAACCCAACTACTAATCAATTGATATAGTGTGTGTACACTACTAGATCAAGTTCATTTTTATTTTAATGTAATTCAAATGTATATTTAACGCTTAATTATGCAAATTAATTTTGAATATGTAATTCATATTTATTTAAACAGTTTACTGCTCTGACCATCAGATGAACTAGACTGACCCCTTCTCTGGGTCAACATCTGATCTGACTCTGAAAACATTGGTCCAGTGAACTCTTTATGGTCATACTATTTGTTACTAGGATCAGCCTAATAGGCTGAAATTCAGCCATGGAATGCAGTATTCAATCTCACTAGCAATTTTATGTTTACTTGTCAGGAGGATAGAAATATAAACTGACTTCATGGACATGAAAGCTAACCTTATTCGATTCAAGGATGCAATTGCTCGAAGGGCACTACGAATCATATCTTCATTACGATCTACTTCCTGTTTGACGGCATCTTGCTTTGGCTTAAAATTTATAGTCTTTTGAAGAGGGTCAACCAATGAGTCCAACACTAAATTGAAAGAGGTAATATGTGTGTGATTATAAACTTCAGTAAATTTTAGTCTTGGTAAATTATAACCAATTTCAGAATGTATGATCAGTTACATCACTAACCTGCTAATACAGCAGATGGACACTTATCTGCAAGCTTAGAAAGAATAAGATGACAAGGCATTTTGACATCATAATGATCTGGAATATGAACAAGAAATTGAATGAGTCAAAATGTAATTAAATCCGTAACTCCATTACTATAGAAGTGCAACAGAGATGTATAAAAAGGATTAATGGAAGATAAAGGGTACACTCAAGAATATTGTTAGGTCAAACACTTACCTTCAAGTCCAGACTTTAGGTAAGGCACAATGAAAGATGATGGGTTCACTTGATCAAGACAACTGTCCAGCAATGTGTCTACACATTCAAAGGCAGCTTTCCTCAACTCAAGTCCATCATCAACAGTGTGCTTGAAAGGACCAAGATCAACAGTTCTTATAAGCTCTTTCTGCACCAAGTCAGGAATATACAATAAGAAAACGAGGCAAACAGGGATCTCATGATGGTGTTGTAAACTATAAAACAGGAAAAGCTCAATTCTAATCAATGACTTCAAAACCCTTTTCAGAAACTTTTAACATTAAAATGTACCTCTCATGATCATAAAAACAATATACATCACACTGCAGAAAAAGAACCTGCATTTGAGAGGGCTTAACTACAATCTTCAATCACTTCCCAAGTTACCTTAACAATTGTTTGATCATAAAGAAGTGGCAACAGTTCTGGAAGAAGACATTTAATGAGATTTGGCTTATTATGAGCAAATGTACTCAAAGCCAACACAGCTGCACGCCTGACATGCTGCACATCCGTATTATACAACATCAGGTTTTGAATCACCTCAATTCACTTTGAAACAAAAATTCTGCTTTTGTGATCAATAGAAAAAAATTGAGACTAACCCTGTCTTGATCCTTGATAAGCATAAGGAATGATGAGATTTCAGGGTATATTATCTCATCAATCTTCTCTGGCCGCTCCACTATAGAATACTTTACTGCAATGACAACAGTTGCCCTATTGAATGCTACTGGGCTAGTGGTTCTCACCTAGAGGACAATCAGCAAACACAACAAAGAAAATAATGCTATTAAATATCCATGCTACAGGCCATATGGTTGAGTAACAGAATGCTAACAGCCCTTTTGATCTGTAATAGTCAGACACCTTTAATGCCGGAACAAGTTTTGCCGGTTCAATAAGTGCAATTTTACCCAAGCACTCGGCTACCACATTACGAACACCTTCTTCATCACTCTCACAATGGTTAAATAATAAATTAAGTATTGTCTCAACGCTAGACTCCTGAAACTCTGCTTTATCTACAGATTGCCTCACTATAACCTGCATAAAGAAAATTTTGAAATTAAAACACAGATTTCGGTTGGAAAAATGCCTCCATGTCAAATAGAGAGCTAGTTTAAGAAGTCATACCTCCTTCAGGGAATGGAGCAAGAGATACTGTTTCTTCTGTTGATTATCAATCTGGTCCAAGATAAATGGCAAAAATTTGGATAAATTACCAACAGCAATGTTTCCAAGAGCATATGAAGCAGCAGACTTTATCTCTTCAAAAGGAGACTGGAAGGACTCAATGATAATAGTTTCTATGTGTGCATGTGAGCTTAGATCTTTCCTTCTTCCAATCTCACCCAGACATAGCAATGCAAGGTGTTGCTTAGCCTGGAAAACCATGGTAAACACAATTATCAGAAGTTGACTACATGATATTTGAGAGGCACAGAGATAAATAATCATATAGAATTGGAATGAACTACTGAAAGAAAATCAGCTGTTCCTAAAGTATATAGCCACCAGCAAAACAGTTTTAGGTGTATATCTAATTCAGTAAAAGGCAACATGATAGTCCTATCCTCAACTCCCTCTCAGGTACGCCATTAATGCAAATAAGACATCAATAACAAAATTTTAAAACATTTGTCAACATTTAACTTACTGAATTTGTGCTGTTGTCATCTTTAAGGATATCAGTAAGCATTTTCACTGTTGCTGAGCATTTCTGATCACCAGCAGCCAGGCAGAGTACAGCCACACACTGGGCTATAGAGTGAAGAGCCTGTTTTGCAACCCCACCAGACTGTGCAGATGGTTTAGCACTTGAAAGAAGAGATTCCAACAAAACATCAAAACTTGTATTTGCAGAATACACTAAAGCTGCAAAAAAGCTTTGCAGAGCCTGAAATATCAAACAAACAAAGATTAATGACATTGATCAATTCAAGACAATCAAGACTGAGAAATCCATAATATCACAGTAAGTACCACAAGTGCTTGACCCTGCAGCAAAGGGCTTTTAATTAATGCTAGAGCCTGAGGAAGAACTTTATTCCTAACAGCTAAACCAACATTTGGGCTTGACCTCTTGTCAGCCATTAAAGTGCAGCAGAGCTCCAAGGCAAGAGCAGTCATATGTAAGTCTGAATCACTGCAATACAGGCAAATCAAGAAATATGGCTGAGAAACTTACAACAAAGCAGTTAACCATGTCAAATTTTCAAAAGAATCCAAACTAGGAGGTAAAAACCTTATCAATGTTGAAAGCTCAACAACAATAACTTCATAAGCAGATCCACCAATTTTGTCACCATAAGCCACAATTAGTGAATTCAGTGTCCCCAATGTTGCCTGCCTCAGTGCTCGATTAGCCTATTGCCCAAGTTAAGAGAGAAGTCAGTACTTTCGTAGACATATCTTCAATTCAGCAGCAAATAAACAAACTTCCACACCTTTCGCAGGAATGCCGTCAACTCTGTCAGTACATGCTCCAAAACACATGAGAGATCTACATGCAGCGGAGAAGCAGCAATGACAGCAAAAGCCTGAATTCAAATCTAAGGTTGTAAGTAACCAACTCCTTACAGAAATTGAATGATTCTAAATTGAATGATTTTGTTTTTATACATAGAAAAATAATATAATGCAATATAACCAATGCACAGCATACCCTATATATCCAACAAAGAAACTAAAAGTATTCATCTACTCAGGATGGCACTTTTGACTCAATAATGAAAAACAATGGACTTTACAACAGAGCAACTAATAATGAGAAAAGAATAACCCCTCAAGGGCACATAGTTGATCTTCTGATTCATTTCATTGCACTGACTTAGCATTTCATAACAGATGGGAAATTGGACCATTCCTTTTATCCGGGTGTTTTAAGAGAATATATAATGACCAATCACTTCAATGAAATGCATCCCTTCAATTTCAACAAAAGAGAGGGGAACCATTCAGTAAAACAAGTTCACTACTTGCATTATCCCATGTGGCACATAATGGCAATGCAATCATTCAAATTATTATCAGAATATAAATTCATGAACCATTTACAAGGCTAGATAATGCAGCTGAAAAAGGCATTGTTAACTTTTGGATAATGAAAGCTTTAACAAGTCATGCCATAACAACAAAGTCAAGCACAGGCACCAGCACAAATTACAAGAGTTCCAACAACATGATCAAGGTAGCAATTTTTAACAGACCAACCTTTACAGCTGTAAGCCTAGTTATCTCATTTCCCATCCGGTCAACAAGTACAGGTAGGCAGAAAGGTAACTCTGCTGCAAGATTATCACCAAATGTTGAAATGACAAGTCCCATGCAAGTAATAGCACACTCCTTAACCTCCTAGAAAACAGGAAGCAGCAGATAATATGAGTAAATTCTAGCCAAAAATATAAATCAGCATTATGCCTTAACCAAATATATGGAAAGAAATAACTAAAATAACAAGAAATTCTTTGGACCTGATCTTGATCTTGGTTTGTTAAGCATGACATTATGACATTATATATAGGATGAACGTAAGGTGTGAATTCAAAACCAAAGCCCTGCAGCAAAGAAGTCAAATAATTGTACAGCATCCTAACAAATCTTGAAGTGCATCAGAATATACACCAATCTGACCTCAATGTTAGGCCGGACAACACGGACAAGCTCCCCACAAACTCTTAATGCTTCAGCCGTTACTTTGTAGTACCGCTCACCAACAGCAGATAAAACTGGGCTAGAAAGAGCCTGCAAGAACAACAATTGCAAATACGCTACATATGTTCAGTTATTAATTTAAACTCAACCAAGCACAGGTGAGGAATTCCTTCCAACTTGCCTCGCAAAATAATTAAGAGTAAAGAGAAACATTTTTCAATGTAGATAAGTAAAAAATTGATCAAAGAAAAACTCCGTTTTTATACAATTTACAGATGGTCAAACCAATTTTCATTGATGTACTTAAGGTTCAAAACACATATAGATAACAAATATGACTCCTATATTCCACAAACTATTTCAAAATTTATGCAATCCAATAACTTAATATAGACATATTTATTTCCTTTTTGGTTTGAATATGAAAATAAATACACATTCATATTCTCATATTTCTCTAACCACACAACACCATACTAGGCAAAATTCCTCAGACTCATCAAGTTAATTAACTATTAGACATGCTATTAATACCTAAAAACAAATCAGCCAATACTAAGCCTCTCAAGAGCATACCAGTCTTGTTCTAGGAAAACAAGCACATCTGTCACCCCTATGCAAAATCAAAAGTTCATTAATGAAGCCTGGCCCACTTAGAATATTTGTGCACTCTAGTAAACTACCTTAAAGCACCATTGACTACTACGACTTTGCACACCTTAGATGAATGAGCTTCGGAGATGGGAGGTGAATGCCAGAAAAAGGAAAACAAAAAGGTCCCAAAACATAAACCATAGATAAAATTGAACTAACATTTGTACCTTGATGTACGGGTAGAAAACAGAAGGTGAATGTGAAGACAAAACCAATCGTGTGAAAACAAGAGCTTCAATTTTCAAGTTTGAAGTCGATGATTTGTCCTGGATTAAATATATAAATATAGAAAGTGATAGAGAGAAAATAAAAGTGTCAGCACCGGAAAAGAACCTACACTGAGTCATAATTCAATTTCAACATAAATCAATTTTACTCACATTTAATGCCTTTTCAATTCCTGGAATCAGTGATCCAACGTGGTCTGCAAGGCAGTCTGGCAAGACAACCACAAGTTCCCTCAAAACAGAAAATGCACCAACCTGCAGAAAAAATGATATATACATTACATTGCACACATCACAGATAAAACCCAATCTATCTAAAACATTTACCTTCGTTTTGATAGATTTCTCTCGTAGTTGTCTATTTATAGATTTAACAATCTTTGGAACTTCTTGCTTCAATAACCATCTGGGGCTGTACAAGGTTAGAATTCACAATGACATGTCAATAGCATCAACATGACAGCTATAATTACAATACAATATGCAGAATGAAGACCAACAAAGAAAATGCCTTCTGCAGACCTCGAAGTACAACTGGAAGGTGTCAATATGCATCAATTAATCAAATTTCTCCACAAACCAATGGTGGCTATGAAGCAAATTACTTTCATGGGCATTCCAAGAATGAACCATGAAACCTCTAAAAGATCAGTTAGATAGGAATATTTTTTACAGATCCAATCACATTCAATGCTCACCACTCAGTGCAATTTAGTAAGGAATATAAAAAACTGTAGTAGGTGATACAATTTTGTATAATTGAAATTCAGAAACTTAAAATCACATTCAGGAATCAGAATTCTTTGGAAAATCATGTACAGAAAGCGCATCAATTAAAATCAGACTGGTACTTTAAGCATAAACAGGACTCACCTCAATTCATCTGTGTCAATTTGCCCTTTTGTAACATTACCAGTTTGACGCAGCAACTCAATAAATGTATTAAATACGTCCATCTGCAGAAAAACAATGTAAGATATAATCCAAGAGTAACCAAATATCAATAGAAATTATTTCTTCCAGATCACCTTGACATTTTCTTCCCTTTCTTTAAATCTATCAATCAATTTAGGACATGCCTGCAAAATTAGAGAATAACACTGTCAAAAAGTTGTCCTCTAAAAAAGCAAAACCCTAACAAATTTTCAAAAAAGGTTAAAACAGAAATATTGGACCACCACAATTATTCAAATAAATCAAACAGCAGTATGACAACAGTGGCATGAATAAAAATGAAACATCCACGACTAGGGCTAGATTCAAATCAAGCCAACTTGGGATCGAGCTCGAACTCGACTCAAACAAATCCTATACGAGCTCGCATCTGGCAAGTTCAAGTTGAGCTCGAGCCTACAGTTCAATAGCTCAGCTAATCAAGCTTGTGCTAGTAATGAGCTCAGCTTGTGAGCCAATGAAAATCATTCTAATTAACTAAAACGATATTGTTTTGACCAAAAAAATGATATTGTTTTGTCCTATATGCATTAAAACGACATCGATTTGAACATTTGATATGTCTAACATGTCAAGTCAAACCAAACATGAGCTGAACTCGCCTCAGGCAAGCCAAGCTCAAGCTTAGGGGATATAAGCTCGAGCTCAGCTCCACCCCTATCCATAATGACAAATATTGTATTGAAATAAGTGCCATTGGTCTGTTTCAAGTTTATTAAGTTTGCCCTGATTACAAGGGCAACTTAAATTTTTTATGGAGTGTACTGTCCTTCAGAGCAAACAAGCTCTTTGGCTCCATGTGGAATTAAAAGGCATTAAACATGGTCTTAAAATGGTAGACTTCTGGACTCAGTGAATATGATGGATATCCATGTTTAACAATTGCACTATGATGGAAAACCTATTGTTACAGAATCAAACACTCATTGCCTTCATCTATTGTAACTGTTTCCTTCCATCAAGAAACCAAGACTAGCCCATAGTTCATCTTTAGCTTCAAGAACATAATGGGAACCTCTCAGCAACATTACACCAACCAACCTTATTTTTCAAACCTATTACTTGATACCAAAACCCTAAAGTTACAATCTTAAACTCAAATACATGGCAAAAGGAACAAGGGAAAACCTAATTATCAGTGAAAGGCAAATCCATTCTCGTTACCCAAATAATACATTCCAAAATATTGTCACAGATATACCTCCCCATATAACTTTGACAACATCTCTGGACGAGAAACAATAAGAGCTGCCAAACATTTAGCTGCTGCTCTTCGAACTTTCCAGCTGACATCTTCATCATCTGTGTATTCATTTGCACTATCACTAAAAAAAAAAAAAGAAAAAGATTGGGATAAGTTACAAGTCTATCATGCAAAAATAAATTATATTTACACAGAGCGAAAACATACTCATCTTCTTCCTCCTCATGGGTCTCATCATCAGTATCTTCCTCCATATTATCAGTAAAGTTTGGGTCATAACTTAGATATTCCAAAGTAAGATGAAGAATTTCATCACGATAGGAAGCAATATCTCTTGGACATCTGAGAAGAAAACTTTCTAGTGCCTGCAAACAGAAGTTAATAGTTATAAAAGGCATAAAAAACAATTGCCACAGCAAAAAGAGAAGCACACATAACAAACAATCAAACGAAGAATCTTTCCCCTCCCTCCAAACATAGAACACAAATATGGAGAAAGAGAACCTGCAAGCTATATTCACGAAGCTCTTCATCATTCTCTGATGCGCTTGTGCAATAGTCAATCAGCACTGGCACAGTGTCTCCAAGATGAGGTCCAAAACGATATCCAACAGCACGGCTAAAACACCAGTGTTTCATTAAAAAAAGATTTAACTTTCAAGAAAAAGCAGAAGAGAATGTTAGAGAAAATAAATGCATGGGTGTATATATAAGTGGCACATCTTGTGATCTTTCCATCTCTATTCACTTAAATTCCAACAAAATGGTAGTAATTGTAACCTTCTAACTTCACCAACTTTGATCCACTTTCTTCAAAATATAAATATCATCCAAGGATACATATGCACACTACATAGACATGCATATGAAGATTACCTTAAGGCACCAATCATTTGAATGTTTGTACGAATCATATCAGGTTTTGAGCCTTTACGTCTTAAATTGCAAACAACATCAACTGTTGCCTTTGCCAACAGATCATCTGACAAGCTTGATGCAAGAGATGCTGAAGACCAAAGAAAGTGTTCAGATCAACTATTGATTTTACTAAACATATAGTTTGATCTTCATTGTGGAAAACAATATTGAAAATGGATTCAACTCATGATCCTGAAATATAACTAGTCAAAAAGTCATAATCTTACCGATGCATGAAACAGTCTTCTTTCTTACACTGGCTTGATTGGAACTCAATTGAGTCAAAAGTGCAGTTAATAGCCCTTCGTGATCACTAGCCATTAGGCTTCCAAATTTATGCAGGATATCACATAATATATCAAGACATTCACATTTTATCTCTGTGCTTTTGTCCTAAAGGCCCAAAAAAAGAAATGAGTAAGCGAAAAACACACAGAAACCACACTGCTAAGTGTTTCCATCAGTCAAAGAATAATCATAACTACAATCTCATCCTTGTTTCCAGGACATTTCCATTCCTTAAACATTATAAACCCACTCTGATGGCAATTTGTTAAACCTTGTAGATAACTTAAGTTCTCCAATCTTGCACAACACATGTTGATTTTGACAAAGTATGGTAAATCCTCTGCCTATAAATCAACTCTGAAGATGGTCTATGATATGCCAACACAGAAAAAAGGGTAATCAGGAGAAGTACCCTTAACAGTTTGGTGGTAATACTTTACAGACAAGGTCCTTCCAATGTCGGATATACGATATCCACAGTAAAGTACAACTAAAACATTCTGCACGTCTCCTTTGTTATACTATACACTTTCTGTAAAAATTTCCCTAAACTTTTCAAGCAAATCCGCATTGATAGATTATTTCTAGGAACTCACCGGGGCAGTTATTGCTCTTGTCAACTCTGGAGTTAGTGATGCATGAATAGATTGTGCAAGTGATGGAGTAGTGACTTCAGCAACAATCGTCTTCAAAGCTATGCTCGCAATGTCACGATGTTGATCTTTCCCATTCAGCAACTTATAGCATAACTTCTCAGTCATCTCGACAACCCGTGCCTCACTGATCTTTTTAACCAACGGAGCAAGGCTGCAATACCACAAGATGCAAGTAATAACAAACTATTCTCTGTGCCTATAGATCTTAAGAAAAAAATGTAACAAAGAAACACAATCTGTAATTAAATTGCATACCATTTGACAGCCAATCCAGAAACATCGCCAGCAACATCATCAAGCTGCTGAACCACAATATTCGAGAGCTTAACCTCAAGATCAGCATCAGCCTTAAAACCCTCTTTGTTTAGTTCATTCAGCAAATCAGATGTTGCCATGTATCTGTAATCTTTATCTTTACCAGTAATCTACACACAATCAAAGATGGGTAAAAAATCAAAAGCTGCAATACACCAAATCAATCAAATACTCAAAATTCACAAAATTAACAACAGTAATTATAGTAATAATAATACCTTTTCAAGAATCCCAGTCATCTGTAAATTTGCCATATTGTTGTTGCTGGGCAATCCTATTTTATATCACAATCTAAACAGAAAATTCAGGAACAAAAAAAATACAGATTACAAGCCTTAGCTACATAATGAGGAGATCGACGTTAATTTATTAAACAGAAAAAAAAAAGATAATTTGAAAGATAATCGAGATGTAAATATAAGAAACCACAAAGAAAAAACCCTAAGAATCCTAAATTTCTCAAAAAATCAACAAATAAAAAATATGCACAATAAAATCCGATTAAACTTCAAAAAAAATAAAATCTTAAATTAAAAATGTAAATAATAAGCTGCCAAAACTAGCTTCATAGATACACATTATGGTATTACGCAATGAAAACAGTAAAATATTTCAGAAAACAAACCCTAGGTATTGAGAGATGAAACTAAGAGTTAAGGTCAAATCGAGTGAGAAAGCAAGCAGATAACTACGACAGATGGGAAGAGAGTTGATCCATGGCCAGAAGAATAGAAACGTACCGTAAGAGAAGAAGAAAGAAAGAAAGAAAGAAAGAAAGTGCTAGAGCTTGGCTTCGCTCTCACACTCCTGCTACTACTGAAAACCTTCTGTTTTTACAACTTTAAGGCCGGTTTCTTTCTTTTTCTTTTTCCTTTTTTTTTTTTTTCCACAAAGTCGCAGTCGCAGACGTAGGCCGGGCTCATTTGGGTTAAGAAGCCAAATGTGAAGATTGCCTTTTTTCAAAATTTGATTTAATAATTTTAATTAATATATTAAAAATATTATTTCAGATTTTTGATATATTTCGAACTTAACTCTCGTTATTAAATCCCAATATATTAAATAGGCCATATGGTTTATAAAATTTTTTCTAACTCGAAACCAATTTTGATACGAATATGATAAATTTAAATATAAAATCAATTTAATCAACCAACCAAGTTATGCAAAGATCCAATTATCAAATACAAAGCAAATAAAGAGAGATTTAAGATTACAGATAATTGATTTTTATAGTAATTCAAAGTTTTTTCATAATTCTCTTATTTTTACTCTTCAACAACAATCCACTTAAAACTTTTATTTACTAGTTTTTCGAGATTTTATCCAAATAGTTTTGTTAGGATTTTACCCATATTAATTTGTTTAAGATTATATTTTTTATAATAATTATACGAAATTTTGCTCATAATTAGTTATATAAGATTGCTTTCAAATAGTTTTAAACAAAACTTACAAGAATGAGTTACTTCTAAATAAATTGATACAAAGATAAGCACGAAACAATTTTCTTAATAATATCCAATTTAGTTTTAGAGAGAGAAATAAAGAAGAATAGATAATGAATCGATTTAAAATCAAATTATTGTGTTCGTTAACTTTTTTAATTTCAGTTTTGCTTCAATTTATAATGTTTGAGTAGAAATAATGGCTGAAGTTAAAAAGATAATCACAAGTGAAGAAATCTTTGTTCTTCGTAAAATTATATATAGATGTGTGGTCATATTACCTTGGATGCACAGTTTGTGCAATGCTTTCCAACATTGTTTCCAATGTCTAATCTTATGTTTTACATACAGGGTTATAGATCTCATACACACAGTTATATGTATTCGTTATTAAAATGAATTTTATAATATACAAGTGTGCGTGTATCTTTATTATACGATTATATGTTTGAATAATTTTATAAAAATAAATTTATATTATTATTTTTTTCATAATTTAATTTATATCATAAGTAAATTAAATATTTTAAAATATTTTATATCACACTAAAATAACTTGTCGATTTTACTTCAATCAAAATATATTAAAAAAATGCTCAAGTATTAAGTCAAATTTAAATTTAGTTTATACCGTCGAATTCAAAATTTATTTCATTAAAATTTATCAAATTTAAATTTGACTCCCTCAATTAAATTTAAATTTAATTCAAATTTATCTTTAACAGTAATAAAAGAATACTGAAGTTGAATATTTAGTTTAATTGCCTTCATATTATGTTACTAATAGAGTATTTTGGGGGTGACAGGAAACTTCGGAAACTTGGGACTTCAAAAGGTGGAAGCGGCAGTGCAATGAACGCGATCCTTCCCAGTGTGCTTTAGAGGAACATAGAGCAAGGGCAAGAGCAAAATAATGGAACCAGAAGATCAAATCCTAGCTTCAAGAAACCGAGAAGAAGAAGAAGACACGGACACGGATATGGTGGATACTAATGAAAACCCAGAAGCAACAGAGCCTAACTCTCCAGACTCGATTGAGTCAAGTGACTCGGAATCGGACTCAGAAGATGAAGCACAGCAAAAAATTGAGCTTCAAAATATCGAATCCCAGCTCGTTAGTAATCCCTCCAACTATGAAGCCCATGTTCAAGTATGTTTTTATTTCCATTTGAATGTGAATTTTAATGCCCGGCGTTTGGGTTTTTAATTTTATTGATAAACCTTTTTGCGGTATTTGTTCTGTTTTTGGTGGTTTTAGTACATTAGGGTTTTGAGGAAGATGGGTGAGATTGAAAAGCTCAGACAAGCAAGAGAAGCTATGAGTGAGATTTTTCCACTGACTCCTGTCATGTGGCAAGACTGGGCTCGAGATGAAGCTTCTATATCAACTGGGTATGTTTATTTTATCTAGTCGGTGTTTTTCTTTTTAGTTTCATGATCAAATGTTGATTGCTTAGGGTTTATGTTTACAGGGAAGAATATGTCTTTATATTTTATGGTAAAGAAAAAAATTAAATGGATTCGTTTGAAATGTTGAATTGTGAATTCCTGCTGAACTTAAGCTCAAATGTTGGCTTGAGTAATAGAAATGAAGTTTTAGGCTTTCTTTGTTTTTTCTTTTTCTCTCTCTCTCTTTTCTTTCTTTCTTTCTTTCTTTCCTTTTCCCGTTTGTTGCAACTAGGAAGTACTGATGGGTTGACTGGGGAGGATTTTTTTTTTTTTTGTGGTTTTCTGATATTTTTCTTGTTTATAGATTTTGAGTTCTTTCTTGTCATCGGGCAGCCTGCTTGCCCTCTTGCAAAACTCGTTTCTCTTTGTATGTGTGTGTGTGTGTTTCTACAAAACATGAAGCACACTTTTGAGTAAGTGTACCTCCTGCTAATTTGTACCCTCAAAGCAAAAAATAGAGGGGGGCACAGCTAAGTTTTGAGATTTTGATATTTTCTTGTTCTACATAACTGCTACTAAAGTTTTCAATATAGTTTGAGATTTTATTGCTCTGTATAGGTTCTGGTTTAGTTTCTTCCTGATTCTCTGCTTCAACTTTGCAGACATGAGGCTCTTTTGGGAATTGAGAAGATTTATGAAAGAGGAGTTTCTGATTATCTGGTAGGGTCTTTTTATTATGGATTTTAAATTCTTTAATGTATTGATTTTTGGATCTAAAACATAGTGATCTTAAGAACTCTTACTTGTCGTAATTTGTTAGTTTCCTTAAAATATTTTTCTGATAGAGAAAAAATTCAGCTTGTCAGATCTATGACTTTTAACTGGCCAGATTATCCCAATATGCAATCACTAATGAATAAATGGCTCATTCGTTTAATTTGTATGCTAGAGATGATTGTAGGCATTGCAATTCAGAATTGATACCAATTTTCTTACATTGTAATGGTGTTTTATGATACATGGTTTCATTTTGATGCATCATCAAATGTTTCTACCAAAATGAGCAATTGGATAAACATTTTTGAACTTGTTGGGAATAGAAATCTATTATTTGAAGTGGCAATGCATTTTGGAAGTTTCAATTGCATGTTGGCATCTTCTTGGCTACTTTTTGTGGCAAATTAAGTTCTTGCTGCTTCCAGTCAGATTTTGCATGATTTGTGGAATCATGAGATAAAATTACTACCTTCATTTTTTGGAGTCCTTTAACTAAGTTGTTTTTTAAAATTAAATATAATTGACTAGAGCTCGTTCTGATGCAGTCTGTCTCACTTTGGTGTGACTACTTGAGATTTGTGCAAGAGCATGATCCATCTGTACGTGAATTTGCACTTGATGGCATTGCAAAGGCAAGACATCTGTTTGAGCGTGCTATAACTGCTGCTGGTTTGCATGTTGCTGAAGGCAGTAAAATATGGGAAGCATACAGGGAATTTGAGCAAGCCATTCTCCATACCATTGATGAGACCAACATTAAGGTCCGAATATTTATACATATATATAAAGGGGATCCATTTTCTTAATTAATTGACTTGATTATTTAAAGTCTTATTCCATCCTACTGGTTTGGTGTTGTGTGAATCTTAGTTTATGTGTCCTAGAACCATAGCTCAATTTGCATGCCCTGTTTATTTTAGAAACTTCTTTTCTTCTTTTTGTCATCATAATGTGTATTGTGTAAATTTTGTTCTTTCATTTCCATATCAAGTGCTTTGGTACCAAGAAAAGTATCTGTTTTGAAAGTTACTGCTCTTTTGTAGGAGAAAGAAAAACAGGTTCAGCGCATCCGAAGTATATTTCACCGCCAGCTGTCTGTTCCCCTTGCTAACTTACAGTCAACCCTTCTTGCATATAAGTCTTGGGAGGTGGAACTTGGAACTGCTCTAGATGTTGAATCAAGTGATTTAGGTGGGATTCCTTCTTCTGTTGCCTCAGCATACCAAAAGGCATTGGAGATGTATAATGCTCGAGCTGATTTTGAAGAACAGATTGCAAAGCAGGATGTATCTGACTCTGAAAAATATCAACAATTAATGGTATATGGCATTTACTATAAGATTTTGTATTAGACAACTAAGTAATAATGCTGGGCTCTTACATGATACCTTAAGGATTTAGGTTAAGTGGTAACTTAGCATGATATTAAAATAGAGGTAATGAGTTAAGTGTCCTATCTATTACATCCCACCGTATTTGGGTTGGTTTTCTGTCTTAATTTGGGCATGGTTATTGTACCAAATGAAAGTGCCTGTTAAAGAGCTTAATACCAGTGTTGTGCCCTTTAACTTTTTCATCTTAAGCTTTTGGTCTAGTAGTTTATCAATAAAATTGCTGTTGAAATTTAATTATAATATCAAATTCTCGTGGTATTTCTTGCTTCTTGTTCTTCTTCTTCTTTTCCTGACGGTGAGAGGTTGTGGAAGATTTTGCAATGTGGCAATAGACAACTTTCTTTTTCCTTCTTTAAAGTGTTACCATTGTTTTAATTTGATATTTTGGCAGATCTACTTGAAGTTTGAACAATCTTCTGGAGATCCAGCTCGTGTTCAACTTCTCTATGAACGGGCTATTACTGAGTTTCCTGTATCAAGCGATCTCTGGCTTGGTTATACTCACTATTTGGATAAAACCTTGAAGGTTTTACCTCATATTTTCTTTCTTTATGTTTCAGCTATTTGTTATTTTAGTAATTAATCAACTCTTTTCCATTCAGATGGGAAATATTGTGCGGGATGTTCATTCCAGGGCTACGAAAAATTGCCCCTGGGTTGGTGATCTGTGGGTTCAATATTTGCTTGCTTTGGAACGTTGTCGTGCTCCTGAGAAAGAGATATCTATTGTAAGTTTCAGTTGTTACCCTTCATCTGTTGAGAGTTATGAGAGATTGTTTTAATTAGCTTAAGAGCAATGAAAATCCACAAGCTTTAGTGTTGTTTAATTAGATTTTCATATCTAATTTCAGGTCTTTGAGAAGTCCCTTCTATGCACTTTTTCAACCATTGAGGAGGTAAAGTTATCCTTTTCTCTAATGTTCAAGCCTTTGACTTACTGCCCTTTGGAAGTTCTTGTTGTTTCATCTATGTTTTATGCAGCAAGAATCTTTGTTAATTGGACCCTCTTTGTTTCAGTACCTAAACTTATTCCTCACTCGAGTGGATGGGTTGAGACGAAGAATTCTTTTGCCTGGAGTAGAAGATGATGCATTGAATTTTTCATTGATAAGGGAAACCTTTCAGGTTCGTATGTGCAAACTGTTAATTTTTCCTTGTTAAAATTGTTTTTAGTCAATGTCAAGAACTTGAAGCTTCTCAAAGGCATTTGTAGATAATCTATTCATGGTAAATTGGGGATGAAGAAAACGTGGACCCAGTAGCTAGTATACTCTTCCAGGTTCCAGTGATATATCTCTTATGAATGTGTATCAAGTGCTTCTACACTTGGACTGTCATTAAAAGTTTTTAATTAACTTAATTTAGTGTGCTCCATTATGACTACTTTTTCTTAGAAGTTGCAGTGCATAAGTCTTGATACTCTAAGATGTCTTTTGCTCATTGTTAGATTGTTTCCATCATTAATTATTTTATCATGGAGTAGTGTCTTTTCTAAAAATTTTCTAATTTGGCATTGGAAGTTGCATGATGCTAAGATCAACATCACTAAGATGGCAAGTCAAAGTTGCTTTCAAATATTTTGCATCCATAGAAAATATCTCTATGGATCTGTGACTTTATAAAATTTGCATGTCATATTCAACCGGTGCATTGTTGTTCTATAATCAGCAGTGATGCTGTGTTATATATGGCTTTCTTCAGTATTTGTGTTTATAAACAATTAGCCTGACGTCTCTCTAGTGTACCATCGAAATTGCAGGTTCTGTATGATTTGATTAGTACATATGCATGATTGTTTAGTTGTGTGGTTTCTTCCTTTCAGCGTGCATCAGATTACCTATCTCAACAGATGAAGAATACGGATGGTTTGCTGCATTTGTATGCTTATTGGGCTCGTTTGGAGCAAAATTTGGGAAAAGATCAAGCTGCAGCTCGTGCTGTTTGGGAGAGCCTGGTTAAGATCTGGTTTGGCCATTTATCTGTTTCTCTTTCTTATCCTGTATAGTATTAGTTCAGTATGATATATTTATGAATCATCTTTGTATTGCTTCCATATAATGGGCTTTTTGTCTGTGCAGTGGGTCATTGTTGGAAGCTTGGCAAGGTTATATAAATATGGAAATTGAATTGGGTCATTTAAATGAAGCTAGGTCCATCTACAGGAGATGTTACAGTAAAAGATTTAGTGGGACAGGTTCAGAGGTATACTTCTTTCACATTACTTTCTTTCAATTATTCTAGGTTGATTTATGGATAGAATTTGAATTATAATGTTTTTAAACTGGTTTTTTCCTCCTTTCTTCTCAATTTGTTTTTTTTACTCCAAAATGTTGTCTTTTAGTAGCATACTATGCAGCTTTATTTAATCAATTTTATATTTGTCACCTGCAATGCAAACATATCTATCTTTGTTTGCTTTTTGGTTGCTGACGGAACTTAAAACCCGACAAAAAGCATCGAGTGAGTTCGGTGGTTTATGTGAAGGTTGTTAAAAAGTTGGTAATCAAGTAGGGTAATTTGTGGAGATTTTTTGAACTCTTAATACAGAATCATTATTGGTGGCTGAGAGTATTTTCAGAGAGCAGCCTTTCAATAGGTCAACCTATTACTCGATTGCCAGCATCAAAATGGTTCAACATGTGATTTTGAATAATTTTTCCATGTCATACATAAGTGATATTTGACAGCATCTCTAGGGGTCATGCTTGCTAAAGATCGATGGTGGTTTTTCTATTTTTAACGTTGAACTTTGGAGTTACTTATACTCTCATGGAATTATGGCAGATATGAAGCAAACAAAGCTAAACCATAGGTGGCGGAATTGTTTTTGAAAGACAATAGGCTGATATCTTTCTCTACTTGGCTTATTGTTTTCCAATATGTTTGAAGAAAGGTTTCTTCATGCAAGCTTTGTTTTCTGAAATTCATGTCAAAATATAATGTAGGTTAAAGAAAGATTATTGATGTAAATAATTTATCAGACCTATCACATAGACATCTAAGTTCTCTCTAATCTATGCTCAATTCAGGGTTTAATTTGATAAAGTTAATCTTTTTATTTTCATCTTATCTTGTTTCCTTTCTTTATTTGGTTGGATTGCTTGTCAACTATCTGCTCTTGCTCCTATTAAATGATCTCATAGATGATCTCATAGATGATCTCATTACATCATCTAAAGTTATGGAGAACTCTTGCATTGTGATTTTGTGATATTTAAAAAATCATTTTTGGAATCTGGCCACCCCTTGATGTTCTTCTGGGTCCACAACCCCAGAGTGACTTTGTTCAATCGCTATATACTGCATTTTGGATTAGTTGATATATTCTTTCCTAAAAACAGAATTATTCAGGATGTATGCCACAACTGGTTGCGTTTTGAGAGGGAATATGGAACACTTGAAGATTTTGACCATGCTACACAGAAGGTACATGTTCCTTCTGCAGTTTTAATTTATATGTTTTAAGTGCAAATTGATCACCTGTTCTTTTTTCAGTCTAATGTGTATGATGCGTTTGCATTGCTATTGGGAATTAAATATGTATAGGTTTCTTAAAAAAAAAAAATTAACCTGTATGAAGTCTGCTGTATATAGGAACAATATTTGTTTGACTAGAATGTGTCACGTTTGCAATTTTCTTTGATGACCTCAAAGAATGTGCTTGTAAAGGTGTTGTGTTTATGTGCCTCTGTATGTTTTATGAATTGTTTGCTTTTTTCTTGTCAGAGCTTAAATACTACTGTTGAATCATTGCCCATATGTTTAAACTTTTAGTTTAAGTTGTAACTTGATTAGTATTGAAGCAAGCTGGTCTTGTGTCTGAATCCCTCTATGAGCATCAAGCCAGTTGAATTGTGATTCAAAAATAATTTTGAAAAGTTATGTTAAAATTCAAAAATTTAAGTTTTATCTCAAATTTTAAGTAGTTGAAACTATAATTGGTATAATATTAAAAAATTGTTTTTGAAGTAAAAACTATAAAAAGTCTGAGAAGTTGCTGGTCTTGTTTCTGAATCCCTCTATGAGTATTAAGCCAGTTGATTTGTGATTCAAAAATAATTTTGAAAAGCTATGTTAAAATTAAAAAAGTTAAGTTTTATCTCAATATTTTAGATAGTTGAAACTATAATTGGTATAATATTAAAAAGTTGTTTTTGAAATAAAAACTATAGAAGTCTGAGAAGTTTTTTTTTTTTCTGTTTTCTATTCTATGTTAATTTTCGGATTATATGCATTTTTTTAAAACATTATTCTAATCAAACCTGTTTTCATGAAAGTTCCTTATATTCCTTGTTTTCGAAAATAAAACTCTGTTTAAAATTATTTTATGAAATAGGTTTTATTTAAATTATAAAGCTGTATATGTATTTATGTTAAATTTATGGTTGTGATTTGAAATGCTGTTAAAGATGTCATTAGGTTATGATACATCTGCTTACTATTTATGGAATGTATGCAATCCTTGCCACTTCAACTCTTTGCATGTCAAAGCAGGTGGTAAAGATGCTTGTATTTATTCCTTTTCTCAGGTTACACCTCGCTTGGAAGAGCTGCAATTATTTAGGTTACAGCAGGAAGCCAAATCTGTTCCTGAAATAATCAATCAGAAAGAGAAGTCGCATAAGAAAAGTGATCATGGGAAGAGAAAAACAGATTCAAACATGACTGATGAACAGTCTCCAGCTAAACGACAGAAAAATAATGCCCAAAAGCCAAAGAAAGTGCATGAGAAAGAAAAGGGACAAGCACAGAACTTAGCTGAAGAAAATGAAGTAGAAGAACCAAAACCCAACTTTGAAGAGCATCCAGATGACCAGCACGTCAAAGACTCCACCAGTGGAAGAGCCAAAGTATATACCGACGAGTGTACTGCATTTGTATCAAACCTTAACCTCAGGGCAAGTTGAGATTGTCTCACATTTCGGAGAGAGATTGCTTTTTATTCCTTTTCAACACTGTATAGGCAAACACAGAGAGATAATTTTGATGGTTTTAACTTTTTTCAGGCAACTTCTGAAGATCTGAAAAAATTCTTAAGCGATGTTGGTGGGGTTGTCTCTGTTCGAGTTCTGCAGGACAAGTTCACTGGAAAGTCAAGGGTATTTTTCTCTCTCATCCTTTATTTGTCAATGTTATTTGTGCTTTGTGCTTCAAATGAAGAAAATGAAGCTATCCACTGTTCTTTTCATGTGCACATCAGTCTTACAGTCAAATGACTCAAATCCTTATTTAACACCATCTGACCATTAAATTTCAACATATGTATGCATTGTTGCACAGAAAATAGCCCTAAGAGACAAATTTAAATAGTATGCTGTCCATTCTCTTTGATCAAATTTCTCAAGGGTTCTCACTGAGACTTCAGTTGATTTCTTCATCTTATGCTGTCAATAAATCATTTAGTGCTTATGGTTTTGGTTTCAAAATGAATGCCCTTTCCAAAGACGATTATGCAGTCTCCAATAAACCTGTGGAAGGTTTAATTCCATAATAATGGTAAAATTTAATTATTGTATAGGTCTAACGGTCTAAGGGCATAATTTTTCTTTTTGATTACATATGATATGGTTGGGAGATTCAACCATAGAACCATATAGATTTACACATATTCCAGCATCCCTTTTACTATGGAGCATCAGTCTGAGCCTGCTGCTTACTAATTTACAATATCCTCTGATCAATTTTTGAAGGGCTTGGCATACGTGGATTTTGCCGATGATGCACACCTCACTGCAGCTCTACGAAAGAACAAGCAAATGTTTCTTGGGAAAAAGGTAAGCATTGCACGGTCAAATCCGAAGCAAAAGAGAAAGGGTGCTGCTGATCATGGCGCCTCTGGTGAACATGGTAGGCAAAGTGGAATTATGTTTTATATATTTGTGATTACATGTGTCTGTTGGTTTGTGCTTGCAGTCTATAGACATTTGTATGTTTTTGTCTTCCGAATGTTATTATTATCGTACATCTTAGTTTCTTACTTTTTGGGTTATATGGCAGCGCAAAGTAGCAATCAGACTTTCAGGGAGTCTAAAGGCCTGCACCCTGCTGCTAACAGAGGTAGTGATAACATTCAGCTGAAGGGGAGGAACACGTTTGCATTGCCAAGGAATGTCAGACCACTTGGTGTGCTTTTGACAAATCCAAAACCTGGGGAAGGGCAAGATGAGAAGCCGAAGTCAAATAATGATTTCAGAGAAATGTTCCTTAAGAAGTGAGGTTTGTTCCTGGGGTTACTTACATGTTAACTAGAATAGCACAGTAATTTACAAACTTGTACAATAAGTTTTGGCTGAATATGTTTCCATGAACACAATTATGATGAATGATACTTGTTCGAGGAAGAAAAATGTCCTACTGAGATCAGTTTATATCAGTACACCACTTTTTAATTTTCTTCCAGATATGCAAGTTTATAAAATTTTATTGTAAGGGTAAGTTCTAATATGATTCCTGTTTGTGGTGAGGTTGTCACAAAACCTCGCCAAGATTCAGAGAAATTCTAGTCAATTAGATGTGATCAAGTTCCCTTTTGTGACAAACAAAGCTTGTGACAACAAGATCATAAAAACTATTGTGGGTTGGTGGTCTATTCTTGGTCGAAAATAATATTGAACATTCACAGTGCAAACATTAGGTCCTCGCTTTTCTGTACCTATTGGTTCTAGTGCAAGCACTGCTGAGTTTTTTTGAGTCAACCGCAATGGCCCTGGTAATGCCGTCGGCTACCTAATGCTTGTGGAAAGGTGAAAATGTCTTGGGAAGAATATGAAGATTATATCATTTGTATGCCCACCTGATAAGATTTTTGCACACGGATATTCATTCAATAAAACTATGTATACTATCAAAGAGTATTAATTTGTTTATTAATGATGATATATTATTATATGATTGAGTGTTTTGAAATTATAGATAAAATAATATTTAATCATACAATGATACATTATTTTTTATATATAAATTAGTATTTATTATTTGTGAATATAATTTTACTTTTTATTAAATGATTTCATGGTGCGAGAGAATAAAAAAGATATAAGTTTTTGGTTTTAAAATTTCTTTCAGATAATGCTGAGTCTAGAAATCAAGACTTGCAGATTTGGGCAATCCACCAAGATCAGCTTTGTTGGGGCGAAAAGGCACTCTGATTTTTGTTGCATGAAATATTGTATTGCAGTAATGGCTCTTCTCTGGAATGAACCAATCTGGTCGATGTCACCTCCATTAGAGCAAAAACAAACAAACAAACATCAGAGAACCAATACACTGAAAAAAAACAATTTCTCAGGTTTCAGAAAAGAAAAAAGTACCATTAATTTCAACTTTGGCTTATCCTGAGTCCTCATACCCAGACTTCAAAATTTTACAGATGCAGAATTCCGTGCACGATGAAATTTAGACAGGTACTTTTCATCTTTAATGCAACATCAATGCAAGGTTCGGCAGACTGTATTTAGATGGGACAATTAATGCTGCGTCTGTGACAAAAAAGTGGGAAAAAGCACTTATCTGTAAATATGTAAAATCTTCTGGCATTTGCAGGAAGCTAAAGAAGCACTACAACCAAAATTTTACTCATTTTCTTGCTGCTTTAGGGTTTTCTTACACGCAACACGGACTGCTTTTACTCACCATCAGAGATATACTGTCTTCTTTGCACTTTGTGGTGTGATACAAATGAAATGTAAATACTTTTTCCGAAAAATAAAAAAATATTTATATTTTAACCACTTATTTCATATTAAATTGGAAGTTATCTTTTCAATTTGTTTCAATTGAATCGACTCCACCAAATAGGAGAAAATTCTAGATTCCATAAAGATAAATAAAGGCATTTTCAAACAAGTTTCAAACCCATGTCCCGACAGCTATTGCACTAGGAATCCATACACTTATTTTTTGCTACTCAAACTTACCCTGAGGCTGCTGTTATAAACGTTGGCATGTAAGTCTGGTTTTCTTTATATTTTATGTTTAATTTTTCAACTTTACATACAAGACAAAGTGCTTTCTGATTGGCTACGAACTGCCTTTTTTTCTTTCCAAAGTTTCGGAGAGGTTACTTTCATGAATGGATATGTAGCAGACAAAGTACTGAACTCATCTGCTTTAGATTTTCCTTTTCCTTTATTATTATTATTATTATTATTATTTTTAATCAAATGTGGTGGTCATTGGGGGATTGAAGTATGCTCAAAATACTGATTGAGCTGTTCTTGTTTGAAAACTAAATAAAAATGAATCTGTCATCATTACAAACTTTAATGAATATTTTCATATGTCTTTTGCTCTATATCTGTAAAGCATAATATATATCCATCCCAGTAACAATCTCAGTGTAGGATTTGAGTGGCGTTTAAACAAAAAAAAAAAAAAAAAAGTGAAATCGATTAAAAAAGATATTGAATCATTGAAGAAAGGAAAAAATTTTATTAAAGAAGAATAACTCCAATAAAGAATCATCTATAAACCATTAAACTTGAATTAAATAATCGAATTAAAGTTTTAACTTAAATTCAATTTTTTTGAGTTAAACATAGATTTAAGCCTTAACTAATTTGGTTGAAATTCACCCATAATAACAATTCCCACATGTAGTCTACTGGAATTCAAGTTTGGATTTAAAAATTAAAAAAAAATATATTCAACCATAAACTAATTATATTTTCTGATCACCAGAGTCTAATAACTACATATGATATTAGTGTTTAAATTTCAATGATTTCTAACCGCAAGCTTTTGGATCGCGTCTGCACACATAAAACTAAAGAATGCAGGTGGGTGGGGGACCTGAAAACAAAAAGAATTTATGAGAAACGGAAAGAGAAAGACAAAGGGCATTTCATGCTTATTCTAAGCATGCAAGACACTGATAAAGAGAGAGATGATGAGATCACAGTCTTCAAATCTTAAATATGATTATAACTCAGCTCCTTTTATCAAATATTTTTGTCGAATTCAACACTCTGATTAATGTGTGTGTATGTAGTAGTCAATCAGTCCTCGTACACGTTAGTTGGACACTAAATTCAACAAAAATGTCTAAAAAAATATTATTTGTTATTTAATTATAATCTTCATCTTCATCACCATTTTCTGCATTAACATTCTGCTTATATCTATGTAAATGTATGCCAATAAACAAACTTTATCACCTGGCACAGGTTTAATCAGTTTGAATGATCGGTCCAATCAATAATATCAGCATAACATCAATAATATGCATAAAATTTATTAAATATATTTATTGGATAACTTCAACCATAAATGTTTTTTATTCAATTATTTATTTCCAATCATATGTAAGAAGATCCAAGCTTAAGTTTCTTTGTCCCCAAAATCTTTGAACTTTCTCTTGTGACTTTCTAGACATATGTAATGCATTAATGAAAATTATTTTTTGTGATAACATTCTTTTATTTTTTTTAAACATCTTTATCAATCGGATTTGGTTGATGTTTGTTTTTTTCTTGAAACTAAAGTATTTCTATACAGGCAATAAAAAAAATTTTTGTTGGATAGTTTTTTCTACTTTGTTATGATGTCTAGAAAGGTCATTCCCATCTTAGAATGATCATGTATAAACTAATTATATATATACATATATGTGTGTGTGTGTGTATTAATGTATGTATGTATGGATAAATGTATATATATGTATATATAATTATACTCAATGAAATAAACATCGTTAATGGAATCAATATCTCTAGGCAACAGGATACTTGTTCTCTCAAGGCTCATCTTATTTGGTATCAAATTCATTATCATATCTCTCCTAGTTGTAATATGAGTGGCATTGCAATATTTGTTAATGACATGCAGAGAGTTAGCACATAACCAACCCATATAGGTATCGGGGTTGAGAAGTGTGGGGGTATGTTACGATCTCAAATGTAAGATATAAGATTTCAATTTTCAATAAAAAAAAATGAGTTTCTTTATGAGATTGATATGATTATAACGAATAACTTTTATTTGAATCAGACCATCTCTTTTGAATTTAGTTGCATATAAAAGAAAACCTCACATTGAATAACAGCTCAAACCACTCGGCAGTATCTAAACAAAGTGAGAGATGAAAGATGATGAAAACAGTTTGACTGTCTTCTCCCTAAAGTTGTAAGCTTTATTTGTCACCTCTCGTTCAGTTGGATGGGTTGGCCACTCTGGTAGCCATCTTAATGAAGCAATATTCTCCAACTCTATATTTTTTTAAATTTCATTTATCATTTCATCATATAATTAATTATAAAAGATCAAAGTCTTGAAAGAAGTTTGAGATTTGTTCTCTCATGGTCCCTTCTGTAAACCCTTAACATCAAACTCCAAACCCCAAGAAATTGGTCAATCTCATGTATACCTCTTTATCTCCTATACAAATCAATTATTGATTTGGTTAAATAATCGGTCTAGATCAATGCTAATCAAATCGTTTGTTGTACTGATAATATCAATGATATAATTAAAAATTTACGCATATATTATAATAAATAAATCTAAAAAAAAATGAATTTGATATGATAGTATGATATATATCTAGTAATTGTTTAGACTTTGAACAATTACAAAATTTTATACATTTGTTAATATTCAATCAAATTAAAAAATATTAAATAAAATTTAGATCAATATATATCTAAATGGACCTATGAAAGTTTGTCTAACATTTAATAATGAGAATATTATTGAAGGAAAAAAAAAAATAAGGATTTTGAAAATTATAAATTTTGTCATTTAGTATTTTATTATTTGCATTTTTTTATACACAAAAGGGTCCATACCACAAAATTTTCCATTTATACATATACACATCCTTTGTTTTTTGTTTACAAGTTTCTATATATACTAGAACAAGATCCTTAAAATTTAAGCAAAGAATAATATCTTGATGCACTAAAATATGCTCTTTTTTATATAAACTCCAAAAAAAAAAGCTATATATTGTTTATATGTTGATAGAGATAAGTCTAACCCAGTTTGAGCTTAAGTTGAGCTTACTCAAATTGGGTGTTCAATGATACTAGAAAAGATGAAGAGTCATCACACAAAAAAAAAAAAAAAAAAAAAATCGTTGAAGAGTAAGAATAATTATTTTAAAAAAAAAGCCACTAAGGTGAGATTTGTCGTGAAGATAGTAATGATTCATCAATTTTAAGCTAAACTCGATGTACTCAAACTTTAATATGAATTTAACTCAATCGAATCAAATAATGATATGAATCCAAATTAATTTGATTCAAATCCACTTTTATATGTTGACCTCCCTATAAAGGAATACAATGAATTTTATAAAGCTTCAAAAATAGTTTCATGTCTATTTTCAAAACTAGGAGGTGTATTAATATATTTAGTAAAGTATAAATATTAAAAGGGAATTCTTGAATAGGGAATAACAACATCAATATTTGTTTTCTTCTCCATATCATACACAAATATTTTTCAAATCCCTAAATCAATTTGCTATATATCCAACTCTTTTTATCATGATTTCAATATATATATAATAATAATAATATTTTATATACTAATAATGATTACAAACATAAATACAAAGATTAATATATATGACTGAATGATTTTGATTTATATATAAAGTAATATTTAACCATGTGATAACATGTTAATATTTATATATTTAATTATGGGTAGATTCAATCTAAATTTAGCTAAACTTAGGATTTATTTAAGCTTAAATCAAATCATAATAAATAAGTTGAGCTTAATTTTGAATTTGTTCAAATTGTGAATAACGTTATTAAAAGATTATCGATAAGATAAACAATATTATTCAAATGATAAACATTATTTTTGATAGAATAAATAATTATCATCAAATGAATAAATAAATTAATTTCAAATTGAGATTTTAAATTAGACGAGAAAATAAGAAAAAAGGAGACAAAGCTCTTAGGTACAACGGGATCACTCTTTGGCTTTGAATCTGATGCTTGAATTTGGAGAATGATGTTTTGAGTTGGTGAATGAATAAATAATAAATTAAATATTGGCATATATTTATTTAGTTTTATATGTGTGTGATATGTTTTAAGGTTTTCAAAGCTTTGGTCGTAGAAGAAGACAAAAGTTTGAAAAAGTGGTGGTGGGAATGTTCCCAACGGCCACCTCTTATTGTCTTTGCTTTTTGTTTTGAAAATTTTAAGGGAAGAAAATGAAATTTCTGTATGTCGTCTTGATGGGGAAGAACATCCAGGTCCCATAGCCTGAAAGCTTGTGCATTGACAAAAGACTCTAATCAATCTCAATTTATATTAATTTATTTTTCCTCCTCTCTCTCCTTCACATAACATATTTGCTACAAAATTCTTATAAGACAATAATATGTTTACGTAATTAAGATAACATCACTTATTAAACTACCATATATTTCTATTGGTAGTAAGGAGTCTCATTTTCAGATTAATTTATTAAATAGAGCAAACTTGTAATATTTTTTTATTGAATGTAAGATTATTTATGTTGTTTTATTTTAAAAACAAATTCATTAATTTGGATATTTAATAGGAAATAGTAAACATTTAATCTTTTTAATAAGAAAATATAAAAATTTGATCATTTCAATAAAAAATTTTCAAAATTCAATATAATTTAATCCTTTGAATATAAAAGAAAGTGATAGTTCAATAATTTTTTTAAATGTGATTATCCCTGTGTATAATTATTATCTATATACTAAACCCTTTTAAAATTTTTATTAATAAATTAAATCTTATTAAGATTCTTATTCTATATGTAAATCCTAAAACGGTTATTTGTTCAAACCACAAGTAATACCTTATGAGTAGTAAGATAACAAGTTTTAGTGGTGCGTGTTATTAGTATAAATTGGTCACACATACCAAGTCTACTTAGATAAATATTTTTAATACATAGTGTCACATAATGTCCATAATACACATGGAATAATTAAATACACAAAAAGCTCATACTCGTGATTTCTTTGTATATAATTTCTTTGCATTAATTGGTTTTCTTCACGTTCTTTTTCATGCTAGTATCATCCACGCACAAACAGACATGTTACATAAAATCTAATTAAAAAGAAAATACACAAATATTTGTTTTAGTCTAACCCAACTCCTTGTAACTGTTTGATTTTTGGAATGAGAAATTCTTTAATAGTGTTTAGAATTTGCTATTTTGTTGGTATCTCACTCCTAAAAACAAAGCAATAAAAAAAAAAAAAACCTTATAAATCTTCTAAACAAATAAAATAAGATAAAAATTCTTTTGTAACTTTTCTCAAATAAATAAGGGATAATAATATTATAAGATATCAAACTATCATTTTTTTCATTAAAAAAAAAAAATCAATCTTCATATGTTTCTATTGAATATATCAAAATTTCTTATTGAAATGACTAAAATTTTATTATTTTATATTGAAATGTTTCAAATCAATCACCTTCTAAAATAAAATAAAAGAATCACCCATAATTTGAGGCGAGGACAAAGTCCTATCCGCTTAAGTTTAAAAACCTAGTCTCCCACCCATAACTCAATTTTTTATAATTTTTCTATTGAAATGACTAAACTACCCTTTTAAAAATAAAAAAATTATAATAAAAATATAAAATAATTTTTAAATATAAATATTTTCAAAAAATTAAAAAAAATTTTAAAAAAATTTTAAAATTAAAAATGGAAATTAACGCTAAGCCGCTTATATAACTGGGCTAGCGGGAGGCCGACCGCTCTTTTGGTGGATGCGGCCAAATCGACCGCCTCCAGAGGAGGCGGCCAGATCTGGCCTCCTCCGACAAAATTAGGAGCCGAAAACGGCTGTAAAGGGCCAGCCTTGGCCCCACTGGCCGTTTCCGGCCTTTATTTCGGGCGAAGGCAGCCGCCAAAACTGGAGGCGGCCGATTTGACTGCCTCCATCGAAAGGAGAGGCCAGATCTGGCCTTCCCTGGAACCAGGTGATCAGAAATGACTACTTGGTTCTATTATGGACGGCCACCGCCGTCGATGCCGGTGGTGGTGGCTGCAAATTTATTTTATTAATTTATAAAATTTTAATATTAAAAAGACAAAAATACCTTTGATTATTACTGTACACTTATTATTTTTAATAAAAAAATTAGGTTAGAGTGAGAGAATGGGTTTTTAAACTTAAGCGGGTGGGACTTTGTCCCCGCCTCAAACTGTGGGTGGGAAATAGTTCTTTGGCCATAAAAGAATAATTATAAATGCATGATATGGAATGATATTTAAAGGGTTTTTTTTTTATTCGTGACTGTATATTAACGTATCTTAAGCTGTAAAAAAATTAACATTCCTCTGAAACAAACTCGAATTATCAAACTAATAAATTTTAGAAAGTCTAGTAAGTGATTTAAAAAATCTAATAAGCTATTGCTAGGACCACTCACTTTAATACAAATATTATTATTAAAAAGGGTTACCATAAGACTCAAGTGAACATTTAATTTGTGAAAACAATAAATATATTATTATCTAATTAATGTTGAATTCAATAAAAGATGGACAAATGCTAAAAGAGTGAATGCTGTGTGTGAAAGCATTTAAGAAATATTGGTAACTTTTAAATCCTAACAACAATGAAACTGAGATTCCGTTCTTCCTATATTTCAAGTTCAGGGAACCAACAAATAAAACTTCAAAAGAAACTAACATTTACATAGTTTTTTTTTTTTTTTTTTTTTTCAACTTTCAAAAGAAAAGAATGTAATATTCTAGCTCAATAGTTAAGGGTTGATTCAAATTTAGTCAATTCAATTTAAATTATTATTTAGTTTAATTCAAATCAAATCAAAATTAAAATTAAAATTTTAATTTGACAATTTGATTTAAGATTTTTTTAATGATATTATTAATCTTATAAATAATTTTTTTATTTTCTCAATAATTTTTTTTATTTGACTAATATTATATATTATCCCACTGAAGACATCCAATAATTATACTTGCTACGAAGACTATGAACAACCAACTTAGAACTTATAAACAAAACCTAGGGGAGATTGTGTTTGGATTTGAAGGGAAATGATTAAGATTTTACCTTTATCCATATTTAATTACGTAACAGAGGAGATATTAGTTGTTTATATTTATATAAAATTATAGAGTTTATTTTTTTTTTAATTTTTGGATTATTTCTAGATTACACCATTATTATAAAATCCGGATTGAACTTAATCAGTTTGACCAAGAATTAATGTCAAATTTTGTTTAGGTTATGATTAAAACTTATGTTATTTATTTCGTCAAATTGAATTGGGATTAATTAGGTAAATAATGCTAAATTACAATTTAATTATTGAGTCAAACTAATCTAACTATTATATTGACATTGTATTATTACAACTTGTTGTTATAACTTTAATTATGTGATGCTGATTTCACCAATCAGTTAGACAAATCGACCTATGAATTATCTTTTTAACTAGATCAATATTTAGTTTGAATTTAAAAATATTGTATCACACATGTGAAATGTAAAAAGTAATTTTTTTTTTAATTTCTTGGATTGTTTTTAAGGTCACACCACTCTTTTACAGCCTAGATCATACTGTTTGATTCAATTGAGAATTAATATCAAATCCTATATGGGTTAAATATGTTTTAGTCATCGAATCTAAGATTAAAAGTTAAATTGGTTCTATTTTCATGTTAATATTATTTAACTAAAACTCTTTTATAATTTTAATTATATTAAGTTGATATTACCAATGGATCAAATATATTAACTTGAAAACCAATGCCTTAACTAGAATAATACCTAATCCAAATCTAAAAACATTGGATCTCACATGTGAGAAGCCTAATTAATTGAAAAATATTATTTCCTTGACCTCTCTACTTTTATTATTATTATTATTATTATTGGGTTATGGTGGCAAATAATATAACGTGATAAAAGTTTATGAAGTTGGAAAAAAATGGAAAGAGGAAAGATTATTCTCTTATACATCCTGAATTATTACTAAGAAAATACATTAACAAGATCAGCTTGAAGAGGGAATCAAATTTACATAAGATGAGAAGGTATATTCTTATAAAAAAAAGATAAATAATCTTTGCAACCCTTTAATCAGCAATTCACAATCATCAAAGAGCTTTTTACAATGCTATCACAGGAATCTAGCTACTTCACATTTCCTTTTTTTTTTTTTTTCCCTTGTTAATTATCATAAAAATTTAGGAGTACCTTATAAGATTAATATTAGGTATCACAAACATTATATATATATAAAAGCTAAAATGAAATAAAAATAAGGATGAATTTAATCTAAGTCGAGTATGAACAAGATAGATTCAAAATCAAAAGAATTAGTTTGAGATAAATTAATTGAGATTTAAATTTGATTAAAAAACAATTTAATTTTAGATTTGATTTGAGATTATTTGAACTTGACTCATTATGAAAATGAATTCAATTTTTGACTTGAACTCAATTCATTTTAATTTAAATTCAAATTCAAATGTAAACTATTCAGATTCGATCAAACTCTAATTTTAAGATGCATTATTTAAAGTAGTCTAAATAAAAAGAGTGTAACTTAAAGATAAAAAAAACTAAAATGAAATAAAATTAGAATTGAATTTAAATCAGATTAATCATAAATAAGATTTAATTGAAACTTAATTTAAAATAATTTAATTTTAAATTGATGTGAATCTATTTGAATTCAAATATTTAAATTAGTTCAAACTTAAATTTGATTTATAATTATTATATCAAATAAGTGAAGATTTTTTTTTAACCTTTGGTGCTTTCGGAGGTTCAATGTGCTATTTTTCCGACTCATTTGAAAATTTAATTGGGACACATGAATCGCAATTCTCCAGGTTAGAGTTTGACAGAAATCTTATCTTTTAAGCTTTAAAGGCGTTGCAAGGCTGAAGACACGCTCAAAGGCAGTACAGAGAATTTTGGTTGGCAGTGATTAAGATAGATGATGTTTTTTTGTCTTCCCTAGAAAATTGTGACCAAGCTATTGTCCTCAACACCATTTATTCCTCTGGACCCTCCTAATTTCCAAAAATCATGTCTTTCCAAGATATATATATATATATATATATCATTGTATTGACAATATATGCATATATATTCATCTCTTTGCTTATTGTAGAGAAGGTTTAATTTTATGTACTTTGTCAGAGATTATATTTTTTTGTTGTTTTATGTATTAAAAGCTTCTATAAGAATGTAATAAACAAACATTATTCTTTTATTATTTATGAATTTTTATGGGCTTATATTAAAAACAAAAGTAGAGAGAAGTTCACCTTTTCTGAATAACAATGAATTATATTCTAAAAATAAATTTATTGTTACATAATATATATGTGTGTGTGTGTACATAAAACTAGTTTTTGACAGGCTAACAATCACTGTAAAAACAATTATAATAGTAGAATTTATCTTAAAGCACAGAAGATTGATAAATCTGAATCACTACATTAGTTTCTATTTCGAAAGGAGGAAGATGAACTAAGAAGTTGAAACCCTTCTTTTTTTAATTTTGACCAAGAGAGACATAAAATATAAATTTCACTTTACTTTTTAATACATATAAACAACAGCCCTGAATTTAATTCCTCTTAGAATATTAAGACAAATTAATTTTACGTATATTATAATGCTAATATATTTGATGAAAATGAAAAAGTTTGAATAGATTGAGAATTATGATAATGGATCTTTAGAGAACTATACTGCAAAAGTTAGCTGTTGAAGTAAATATTTTTGGATATAAGATTCAATGTCGTATTTTATACTTCAGGGTCATAACAAATCAGAATAGTAAGACTTCAGTATGCAGTTCATGTGCAGCTTGTATATGTTTTTAGTAAATCTAAAAAGCAAAGAAATAAAAAAAGCATAGTTAGAAAGAGGAAGAAGAATTAATAAGAGAAGAGACAAGTGAGACAAAAACAAAAAAAAAAAAAAAAAAAAATTAAAGTCTGTAAATGTGGTCTGTCTTGTGGAAGAACAAAGGCACGGATAATAAAGAATAAAGTGATTTCCACAATAATTATATAAAGTCAGAATTTAATTAATAAATATATAGTACCATACTCTCTCTCTATTTCTCCATGTATATATATGAAAAGAAAAGCAAAATTTAAGGAAATGGGCATGTTATTAGATTCATTGCATGATCAAATACTATTTGAGAGATAAAACTAAACTACACTAATACAAGTAACTAGCTAAGACTTCCTTTGAATAAGAATATTATGTATAGGATTGATTAGATTTAAGCTTTCTAACCCAAATTAAATAAGTCAAATTTGACTTTAATATTACACTTGTTTTCATTAAAATAGCCAAGTTCTAATTGATTTTAATAGTCAAATTTAAGTTAACTCATATTGAATCTAAATTTAAATTATTTTTTAATGAAGTTCAAACTTTAAGTTATTAATTTCGAGCTAACTTTTTGAATTTAAATTAATTTTAAGCTAAACCCAATTTAGACTTGAATTGAATCCAATCATATCACTGTTCACTTTAAAATTTGGAATGACTTTAAATACATCTAAGTCACTGATAAAATTTCTTATCATCAATTCATGTATGTAATTCAGACTTTTATATGAAATGAGTTACAATAATGACCATTATGATTTGATAATGACTTTTGATATCCATAGATAAGAAGGAAAAGTTGTAAAACAAAGTGGTTAACTCATTACTTAAGGGTCTATATCTATAGTTATAGTATTAGTAGCTTTAGAAACATAAATCATAGAATATATATGTGTAGAGATTACGATGAAGTGTCTTAAAATGAACTCACTTGAGGATTAGAGTCATGGAGGAAACTATCAGATTATATAAGAACTTGATTATTGAACCTATGATAAAATCTCTCTATCCTAAAAGTACTTTAGTCAAAACTTATGGTTGTTAACCCCCTTTCTCTCAATAATCTTCTTACTTAAAAGGAAAGAAAGGAATATTACAATGTTATCGATTGCAATTTGAATTTAAGTTCAAATATTAACTTCCTAAATGATTATGTTAAAGATAAAAAAAAATTAGAACAAATAAGATAAAAAGTTGTATTTTTCATAGTAAGTAAATAATATAAAAATAATACCAATTGACAGATAATTCTTTGATCGATAGATGTCTATCCTTTAGTTAAAACACTAACTACTTTTTTTTGTAAATAGTGGCTTCTTGAATAGAGACTTCACAAGTAGAAAACTACTGCACAACACAAACTAGTTATTAGCATGAACCATTTGAAAATAGTGACTGAACCATATAATGTGTGCATGAAGCACATATTATATGAATTCTAATTATATAACCTCTGTAAATGTTTATATTTTTAAAACTTGAAAAGGGAGTACATGTAAGCATGCCACATTAACAAATATAGTTAACAAAAAATAGGTAATTGAAAAATGCTCCTGTGCTTCTGCCATAAAAGATTACAATGCATTTAATATTCAATTATACAATACTATATTATTATTATTAATATTCAAATTGGTACTCTTAATCTTACAGTTGTTAGCTTCTTAAATCCGAAGGAGTTCACATGACATATGAAAGCAAAACTTAAAAAAGCGCCAGTTGAAATTATGTTGTCCATAGTATTCCAAAGGAACACATTGATGATGATACAACAGACACAGATGAATGCATAATAGTTGTCAAAAGATATGAGTTTATAATTTCAAAACCATTTGAACAACTTCTGCAAAAATATGATTAATTTTTCCATTATAAGTAAGTCTGTGCTTCAAGGAAAGAACCCACTACCCAATCTTTCTATTCTCAGCCAAAAACCTTATAATTACCATGCATCAGTCTTCCTTCACTTCCTTTCATTCAAGTTCAAGTAATTTTTTTCTCTCTCTTTTGTGTAGAGGAATTTTTACTTGAATGTATTTAGATCTAGTCAAGCTTGATTTGATCACACTAAACAAGAGAAAATTTTTAGTTTAATGTTGACCTCATAACTACTATACCAAATAAATGAAAGATTTGATCTTGACATGTCTCTAATAAATTTCAAATTCATATCCTTTTTATTGCTTGGATACTCCTCAAATTATCCATTAAAGACAATTTTTATTTCTTTGTAAATCAACGAGAATTTTAAAATATACAAAAAAAAAAACCTAACAAGTAGCATGGTGTCGCTTTAACTCCATATTAATTTCAAGCTTGGTTAATCTTATTAATGAATATTAATAATAATATTTTATATTCTAACAATTGATACAAATAAACTTGTATTATGGTATGATTAAATAATTTTAAATTAAAAATAAAATAATATATAAATATATAATTAAAGGTTAATACTTGTATTTATATTTATTATTAATGTTAATTAAAAAGTTAGTGTACAATAGTTTGAGTGAATTAAAATCATTCAATTATTCGTCCAACTCAAATCGACATGTCTTTGTAGAAATAAATATGGGCAAACATGTCAACTCTATTATATAAATGAAAGGTTTGAACTTGAATGGCAGAAATTAAGAGATTTAGCTAATTTTCCTATTAAACAAGATTAATTAATTTCTTTTTTTCTCTCTCTTTGGTCCTCTCCACTCTGACATGGAGTGAACTTGACTCCTGATAGTGCAAGCAAAGCAATCACCCCACTTTTTCTAATTTTTCTAATTTCATTTAATTTGCTAAAACAAATTAAAACTCAACCCTATCCATATATATATTGTCCATTAAAAATAAAAGAAAAAAAATTGTTTTATTATTCCTCTCTCTTTCCCTTTTTGAGCCCTCAGCACTTCTATAAGCTCTTGTTTATAGTGCTTGCTTCACTAGCAAAACCCACCTAAAAAAACTCTCTCTCTCTCTCTCTCAGCTTTGTCTTGTCTTCTTTCTCTTCACTTGTGAGCTTGAGCTCTACTTAATTTCTTCCTGTTTTATAACTTAATTATGTTTTATTATTCAAGATTCACAAAGAGAAGTTCATCTATCATTTTAATTTCCTCATCTCCTTTCTTATTTCTACCTAGTTAATTAATTAGTGTTTCATATCATTTTGAGCAACCTAAGTTTAAGTCTTTCACTCTCCTATCTTTCACTTTCAGTAATGTGGTTTCTCTTCACTCTTTCTAAATCTCCTTCTTCCTCTTTCTTTTTTGCCCTAGTTTGACCTTGAATAGCACAAAATCATGCATTAGCCTTCAAGTCTAGGTTCATTGTATAGATGATCATTCTTATAGCTTTTGTTTTTGCTTTCTTCTCCTCTCGATCATCAAAAGGGTCTGCCTCTTGATTCCTCTCCCTTTCTTTATTTTATATGCATTTTTTTTATTGTTCTTTTGGTTGTATTTTATTATAATTAGTGTTAAGCATTTAGACAAAATCTATCTCCCAATTTCCAAGCTTCCTCTCTTGTCTCTGTTCTTTCTCTCTCTCTCTCTTTTGGTCTCCCAATTGAACTGCAAGAGAGATAACTTGAACTTGAAATGGAACTTTCAAGTCATGAAGAAGTTGAGATCCCTATTCCCTTAAACTCTACCTATGTTCATGGCCATGGACATGGACATCCCCACATGATCCATCATGACCATCTTCATCATCATCATCATCATCATAGTCACATTATCCCATCTTCAACATTACCCCTTCCTCCACCACTTCAAATCCCTTCCACGAACAATAATGGCCCCGTTTCCTCACCCATGGAGGAGCCCCATCTCCCCACCACCTTCAAGAAGATGATCAGGTACCGAGAATGCCTCAAAAACCATGCAGCCACCATGGGATGCACTGCCACCGACGGCTGCGGAGAGTTCATGCCCAGTGGCGAAGAAGGCACCATGGAAGCCCTCAACTGCTCCGTCTGCAACTGTCATAGAAACTTCCACAGAAAAGAAATTGAAGGTGAGATTCCAAACTACCCTTCCCCATGTGACTGTCTCCACAACCTCAGTAGAGGTGGAAGAAAGTTGATTCTGGGCCACCATCATCAAAAAAGCCTGTTGCCTCCGGGGGGGTTGGGGCTCATTTCTTCTAGGCCTCAACAGATGATAATGTCCTACAACATGGGGTGGCTGCCGTCGGAATCGGATGAGAAAGAGGAGACGCGGCCGACACAGACGGTGAAGAAGAGACACAGGACGAAGTTTTCGCAGGATCAGAAGGAGAAAATGCTCAACTTTGCGGAGAAAGTCGGGTGGAAAATTCAGAAACAAGAAGAGAGTGTGGTGCAACAATTCTGTCAAGAGATTGGAGTGAAGAGAAGAGTCCTTAAAGTTTGGATGCACAATAACAAGCACAATCTAGCCAAGAAAAACAACAACAACAATAATATAAATCATCATCCTGAAGCCCCAACTTCAAGTGCTTAATTCAAATTAACCTAGTTATTATCAGCTTCAGTTTCAGCTTCAAATTCCTTTTACCTTTTTTTTTGTTTTTGTTTTGAAGGTTACATTTTGTGGTTTGTCTTCTTAAAGTTATTAATAATTTTGCTTGTCAGTTCAGGTAGATCTTCCTGAAACAAATGGATTGCTTTCTGAGCCTTTTTCCTAGTTTCTAGCACTCGGATGTATAATTTTACTACTATTAGTGGGGATTTAATACCGTGGTAACATTGCTTGCTGTGCCCATTCTGTGGTTAGAGCACATCAGAGGAGATTTGTTTATAGTGTCATCAAAGAAAGAACCATTATTATTAATAATCTCATATGAATAAATGAATTAACTTCGAATTAAATCAAATTAGTTTAGATTAAATCCACTCTTAATTATTAATTTATTTAATTAGAAATTAATTTTTATATGCATATATATATATATATATATTATACATAATTTTCCTTTTATATATCTATATCTATATATACATATATAATTAGTTTTGACAAGTTGATACATGTAAAAAAAAACAATTTTGACTATGAAATGTAAATAAATATAAAATTGATGAGTCTTAAATTCCATTCGATTTTACGAAGTCAATGCTCCAACTGGAATATTATAATGATTCAAATTCGATTTGTTTACCAAAATTGTGGTTAAACTCAGCTCATTCTATCTTTAGTGGAGATTGGAGCTCAAACACCTCTTTATTATCTTACAACAAAATGATCAGTTAATAAATGTGATTGATGTAATAGTGAAAAAACAGAAGTTCATATTATTATTTTTTTTCCATAAATGATATTTAAGGTTCCATGAAATTTAGCATTAGATATATGTAAACTCAATTAAATACAAAACTTCCATATTATTTGAGAGACAGAGTAACTTAAATCACGAGAAAGACTACTATATTTCACATGTTGCTGTAGAAAATTTATTATGTGGGACAAATATGTAATGCTCAATGAATGAGGGGACTAGAGAAATTTGGAAGTGTCATTTATGGGGTCCAAGTGTTAGGTTGAAAAGTTGAATTAGCCAAAATGGAGCAAAAAACCTAAGTTTACAATAATATTACATGTGACAACACTTTAAATAATATCATAGATCAGTATTCAATTATGAGTTAAACATAGACTTAATAATGTGCGAAAATCAATTTAATTTGAATTCAACCTCTTCAAACGAAACAACAAACCAAACCCAAGCGGCCCAAAAGACTCTGATTCACTTTTAGTTTTCCACAAAAGTGGGTAACAATCTAATACAATTCAAATAAAAAATAAGAGCTTGATTTGAACTCATTGAATCAAAGTTAAAATTAATTTAGGTTTGAATTAATCTTTAAATTCAAAGTTCAAAATTTTGTTCAAATTCATGACTTAGATTTATAACTCACTTCCATAGTTTTTTGACAAAACAATATCGTTTTTCTTAATAATGAATAAAATAATAAAATTTTATCTAATAATGAAAAAAATAATATTATTTTATTAAACATGACTCAAATTGAATTACAGGTTAAATTCGAATTAAATTGAGTCATTTTCTAAATTACAAATCATAATCAGCTAAATTTTTTTTTTAACTTGAATTTAATTTGATTTAAAATGTAAGTCAAACTCTTTCAAATTTAAGTTCAATTTAAATTTAGCCTAATGGAATTCAAATTTAACTAATATGAATTAAAATAATTTCTATGATAGAATTAATTTAATTTGAATTCAATTTTAGTTATAACAAGAGAAAAAGGAAAATGCAGCAATAATTCGGGGTCAGCAAATGGATATAAACAGAAGGCAGTCAGGCACGGACACGCATGTCATAATGCAATAGGAGACACTGGATTTGATTGATTGACATCAATAAAGCTGCAAAAATCGACACAGCACTTGATTGCCCCATTCCAGGCTTCTGTGCACTGCATTCCAATCTTGGAAAACTCTGCTTCTGCAGTAAGAGACCAGAATTTTTGAAAGCTTTTCACTAGTGAAGAGGCTTGATATTTACCTTTACTATGTTGAGAAGATGGAGAAAATTTTGATACAAATAAAAAGATACTTCGAAACCCAGCTATGAAATTTTTCCAATTGTAGGCTTGGTGGGATTCGTTGTTTTCATCGTTTCAGTGGCAACCTCTTTTTGGCCTGGCCTGTGTGTTTTCAGGACTGGCTGTGAATGTTACCTGCTTGGGCAAGTTTAACACCCAACCCTTCAGCTAGCGAAAGAGATGGCAAGTATTGTGTTGTTTAACCGCGTACTATTGAGTCGTGCTCGGCCGGGATTAAGAAGAGAATCAGACAGTCTCCAACCCTGTAGGAAAACAAATGAAAATAAAAAAAATTACATTGACATTCCACCAAATAACTTGACACCGATATTCAAGCAAAAAGTATGCAGACTGAAACTAAACCAAATTAAGTTTGAAAAGTACTTACTCGATCTCAAATCAAGTCCAAAAAGTTCAGCTCAAACTTAAGCTACTAATGAGTTCATTGGGGAAAAAAAAGAAAAAGGTTCATCAAAAGTGAAAAAAAAAAAAAAAGAATTATAAAAAAAACTAAAAAGGTAAAATAATCAAAAAAAATTGAAAAATTGATGTAGAAGATAAAAGGTCACAGAAAAAATGACTTAGCCAGTGACTTTCCGATGACTTGCTTGAGTAGAACTGGTTCAACTCAAACTAAAGTTAGGGCTATACTAGCTCAAGTTCAACTCATTCAAATTAAATTCAAATTAACTCAATTCAAATCCACCCTTAAACATATGTCATATGGCATTCAAATTCACTTCTAATTCAGCTTAGCGCGTGTCAGGAATGTTTGCATAAAATGTTGAAAGGAAAATTTTGACCTGAACACTAACTTTTTTTTTGTAACATCTGGGTATTTTAATATACTTCCAAGTGACACAAAATTCCACCATGGACAAAGTTCAATGATACAATACGAACACAAGCCCATATTCTCTTTAAATGAATTTATGTATTTCAGACGCCTACTGTTCGGCGGCTTTACTCTTGAAAAGCCCATATGCAGTTGGGACTGTCTTACATGATTGTGCAATATGGAAACTCAAGATCGCGGGTTGTCGGCATTAATTTTGAACAGACTCAGAATTCTTTACAGATGGTATGAAATGCAAAAGCACGTGAGCCTGAAATTCAAGTTAAATTGCAAATCAAACCCCACACTTAAGAACAAGCATATTTGTACAAAAAAACTTGCTGCCGCTTTTAAAGTTGCACCTGATTTTGCCTGATCCTTGAGCAGTGCATATACTTTATCTTTTGAAGGATTATATGTCACTACATATCCCTCTTTCTGTGATCAATTAGAAGGAAATATTCATTACATAAAAGGCAAATACTCAGGTAAAATTATATTAAACGAGAGAAAAGATTCTCATGCTTGATTTTTATTTTCTTCCGAGATATTGTCATACCTCAAACAGAGGCTCCATGGAAAGCACATGGGTCTTGGAATGCATCTTTAAATCTCGATCCTGCCAAACAGTAGAAACACACTTTAGATTCAATACAGGTACATAAAACCCGTAGCAGCAGACTCTCGAATGAGTAAACATTTATAAGTCTACTATTTCATGCACTTACCAAGAACAACAGGTCTATCCTTCAACCAGGGAAAACTGAATATATCTTCTTGCAAATTCCCCTCTCCTAGTGAGGGAACTTGCCCTGCAGTTGGATGTAGAGCATTGTTAGGTCACTATATAATGAGAGGTGGATTCTTAACTTATGGGGAGCTTCATTTCACAATAAACATCGAAGTTGGATTGGAAATGAATCTTAATAACAATGGTATATTATGTATAATACTCATTGTAACCTGTCTTGAGGAAAGAATCTACAGCTACAGAGAATCTGACCCGGTTTGATGTGTGCAACACTACAGATTTAACCTGATGCAGCAAAGCAATTAACACAATCCACTTCACAACAGAAGAGAAAAGAAAAAGTATTAACACTATCAGTACATGAGTAAACCTCTTTGTAGGAGCTTCAAAGATATCCACTAGAAAGAAGGGCAAACGTAGCTATCAGAGAGGGGTTTCTTTTTGCAATCATTATGCTCAAACCAGTTCCCAACTTCAGAACAGCAGTACAGAAACATTAACCTCAAGCAAAAAATGTATCAAGCAAAAACTAAACATTATGCAACAAATATCTATTGAAAATAAAGTACAAGCAAGATCCAGCTAAGTATTAGGAAAGGTTCATGTGTCAACAATTAAAGCATGCGGTGTTATATGACAGTGTATGACTAAAGACACAAGCCCATAGTGGGCTCAGTTCACTCCCTTTGTACCAGTACATGAAGCATAATAATGAGATATCCAACAAGAGAAAGGTCCATATTCACCATTCCTACAAAAGTTCCGTGTCAAGTTATCTGGTTAGCAGTTCCAACCTCCTTTATCTATACCTCAGATTAAACAGGGTTGTGCAAAGTGTAAAGACCAGAACAGCCTAAGTTCTGTTACAATAATACACACAACATAACAATACAAACAATATAAACTCAAATTTTGTTCAGTTTGATCCTTCCAGTGAAGCATGATACCCTTCACCTCCTCACCCGGAAAAAAATAATTAATTAAAATGTCAGCTTTTCAAGTAAAAGGCTATTCAAATAAAATTATTTCATATTGGTTTCATACAATTTTAGATAATCAATGAATTACTTCATATTTCTTCAATGGACTCATAACAGAGAAGTCTTTCTTCACCTAGAGCCTTCCATATCTTTACATACTACAATTTGCTCCTGTTTTCACCTCACTCACCACAGCCTGAGCAAATTTGATAACGTTAAGTATGGGGTACAGTTTTTCCTCATAGTAATAATAATAAAAAATAAGGGTTAATTCTGTCAACACAAATTGTATATAATACAAGTAAAATTCAGAAAGTTCAAACTTCATCATTAATAATCCCTATGGGATACCCTACTTTTTTAGATCTCTTGCATGAAAGCAAAAGGTCTAGGGATTAAATCCCCCTCTAAAAAACCCTGGCGGGGGATTAAATCACTCTTGAATCGTGACTGAAGAAGGGTGGGATGGAGGCATATGGTAAAATTCAGAAACAAAAAAAATCTCGAACTTCAAAATAAATCAAAACATTTCAATATTTTGTATTTAGAAATAATAAAACAGTAGAACTTCAAGCTACCTCTTATACTGTCAAATATAACTATTAAATCTGGAGTTGTTAGATCCATAACCAGTATCCCTAACTCACTAGATCTCAAATCATTTCAACCACCAGAAAAATATTATAATGTGTAAAACTGAATCTCAAATAACTAATTCTCGTTCACAAACCTTTATTTGTAATTTTACTTTCAGAAGAGCCTAAAGAGAAAAAATTATTCAATTGACTGGAATCATTCATAGACAAACAGACTAATAGAGATTCTATTCTATAGAACAATTTTTTAGTTTGACATGCATACCAGATCTGCAATGTTTCCAACACATTCTCCTGTGGCAGTGACATCCCCAGTATTTTCCGCTTTAGCAAAGGCTTTGTAAATTGGTGTATGAGTTGACGTTGATGTTACAGCTGCCACATTCTGTAAGCAACGGACAAGTAAGAAGCAGTAAAGTTGACTCAGCAATGGACTTATGGTGTAAGAAGTCCATACCTTTGCAACATTAGCAGCACAAGCTAAAGGAAGATATAGATGAGGCACAGCTGCAGTTGCCAATTCTATCCCAGCACACCACTCCATAAGAAGATCACTGGCAAATCAAAGCTAGAACACATATAAAAGTTAGAAAATTTTATGGGCAAAAATAGAAGGCAGAATTTACCGTGATTAGAAGATATCTTACCTGTTTTAAATCATAATCAAATTTCTTTCCTTGTTGGGCAAAAATCATTTTTCCAATTTGGCAGCACCAGCCTGTAAATAAAACATAGCTTTAATTCTAAATTTATTTTTCCATGTTCACCTTTTTATGAAACCATATGCCATCTGAGAAGAAAAAAAACTTGTAAAGCAATAAAATTAGGAAGGCACTAAAGAACATTATTGGAGAAACAGAGTGGGGAAAAGGCCTCAACGGGTTAGAGCCTCAATGAGGTCCTATCACATGTCAGGCAGGCAAGTAATTTAACAATAGAACAGAGTTAGAATAGAATGCTTGCAGTTAACTTTTTCCTCAGTTCACAAACTCCCATCTTGGCATAATGCTTCTAATGCTAACTCTGTTTCTCCCTTCCCATGAAGGGTGAGATTTCAAGTTTAGAAATATTGCAGATCTTCTATGCAAGTCTTGATGACATGCTTCAGATAAGAAGTCACAAGATATATCTATCTCTGAATTGGTGGGTGAGGATTAATCTTGTTTCTCCCTCATATCCATGTTGGGATAGTTCTTTTTCTTGCATTTTTATCCTCTCAGGGGAAAAAAATTGCTGGTAAAAAAATTGTTGAGGAGTCTATTATAGCTATCTTTCAGGTCATGGATTGGAAGAAATAGAATTAATTTGGAAGACAAAAAATGGAAATGAGTTTGAATTTTCGGAGGACAAAGATAAGTTTCAAGCTCCTCTTTGGAATTTTATATCATCTAAATTTTGAGATGTGCCTTCTTTTTTTATTTATTCTTTGTGATTGGGAGGCAGATATTAATTCATAAGTCATTTCCACTTAGTGCTTTTGTTGACTTCCGGCTCTTAGATGATGTTCTGACCTCTTTTTTTTTTTTCTTTTTCAATTTTTCTAATCTGTACATTTATAGATATATAAACAACAGTTTATTCACGGCTTTGTAAATTCTTTTTTAATAAGTTTAGTATTTCTTGTGTTCCTTAATAAATAAAAAGTAAGACAGTAAAAATATATCAAATTAGTTACTGAAAATGCTAAAGATATGTACCTTGATAATCCAATTAATAGCCACAGCCCCAGGATTAGCTCTATTTCTGGAGACACCAACAGAACTCAAAAGAGTCTGCGTAGTGAAAACACCAATTGCTCCACCAAAGAAGTGCTACAATCAAATATGATAACAGTTGGTTTAGCAACTTTGATATGACCATAATAATTTTTATCTACAAGCACAAATTATCATCATATGACATATAACACATATTCTACAAATTTGAAAAGAAAAAAATTCCAGCCCTTCACTTACCACCTGTAACTATTGTTCATAAAATTAATTAAATAAATAATACCTTTAAAGCCCTCCATTTCATGTATGGCACATAAGAAGGGTTAAAACTATCAGGGAAACCATCTGGTACCACATACAACCTTATGAACGACATCAATTCCTGTACAGAAAATTCAATAGATAACAAGATTTCTAAGGCATTAAGCTCAGCAAGGGTTACAACTATCCTCTTAATTTTTGTTTAAAGACATGATCCAACATTAACATACACAAGTCTATCTCTCAGCCAAAAGAACAGCGATCTATATAATGATCACAATGCGATAACAAGACTTCTAAGGCATTAAGCTAAAAGCAAATGACGCAAAATCAAGCATCAATATTTTGCATTCACCTGTTCAAAGACGAACTACTATGTTGAGGCATTTTTCCTTACTAGCACTGTCCCATAACAGGACAAGAGGCCACACAAGTTAACAAACTAGTAAACTTAACCACTATTCTATGTCAATCCTACTAGAGTTGGATTCAATCAGAACAACTTGAGCTTGGATCGACCAAACTGAGCTCAAGTTAAGTATTGGATTCATTTTCACAAAAGAAGTTGAGTTCGAATGGATTTGAACATTCAAATTCAAACTGATTTGCATTGAATTCAAAGTTGAAATATTTTTGCACTGAGTTCAAACCTTAATTGGTTGATATCGAATCAATCTTGAGCTGACCTGACCCTTCTGGGTTCGAGCCACTCTCAGTCTGGGCCTTGTTCAGGCTTGCCTACATCGAATCCAGCCCTAAATCCTACTGTGGTTACCAGCCGGTAATGATTTCAGACATAATAACACAAAATATTCTAAAGGCGCCTGTAACATTACCAAACCGATATATAATGTTAACATCATTTCGTTTCTCTTACTATCACCAATATGACAAAAACAAATTCTTATTATAATTGGTATATCAGCGCCGATATTCATCTCACCATATACAGTTCAGTTGATTCCAGTAAAATAAGAAAACAGAATAAAACATATATTTTTCTTCATAATTCACATTTTATTATCAATTTTATCAAACCCATTTGATTCCAGCACCACAACTTAAGAATAAAAATGAATGATAAACAATGTTTCATTACAAAAACGAGAGAGAGAGAGAGAGAGAAAGAGAGGAAGCTGACCTCAGCAGGAGCTTGAGGATTCTGCAAAGAAACAGCACGAATAGAGTTCCTCTTAAACTTTCCAGCACGATCTTTTTCGGCCACATAGTTCCATCTCCGACCGTCGATTTCCTCCGCACAGATCAACCTCAAGCTAGACTCAACAAATTGCCGTCCTTCCACCAATCCAAACGACGATGACGACGACCGCGCATCATCCACAACTATATCCCCCTCTGGTTGCACGCCGATGGGGACACTCGACGTTGCCAGATTGGCGCTGATACGTATCGTTTCACGCACCAGCAGACGCGCCTCCTAAGCCGTGGAAGCCGAGTTCGGCGACTGCTTGAGCTTGATCGACGGAGTCGTCATTGAGACGGTAATTTTGACTTTGTTTTGAAAATTCTGATCCGTACAGTGAGAAGAAGCGAAATGAGGGAGCATTTATAGGGGAATTGAGGCTTGGAAATGACGAAGATGGAGACTAAAAACTGAAAAAAAGAGAAAGGAGGTCGCTGCCAGTGGCCTGCGATACTGAGGCGGAAGCGGGTGAAGCAAGAGACAAAAAGTTCGGGGTTCCAATAATTAGGACGTGTTTGTTTTGTAATAAATTTTAGTTCTCTCTATTTTATTTTAGGTCAAAATCTTTAATTAATTTTTGTTTCATTTATTTTTTAAAAATTAAATATTTTTTTTTATCAATTAAAAACAATAATTATATTTAAACATCAATCATTGATCCAAAAAAACAACTTAATGCTATTCAAAATTTTTTGAAAGAGTTTTATTCATTAATTTTAATATTATTTTATATTTTTATTATTTTTTAATACTTAAAATTTAAAATTATAATTTTAAAAATATTAACAAAAATTTTGAAAATCCAAAAAAGTTATGGTTTTCAAAATTTTTATTTCAGGAGTCCAATATCATACTATAATATTATAAATACAACAAATATTTTTAAACATCATATTACAAATATTAGGCATGTAACAATATTTTCATCGCTTAATTTATAAGGTTTAATTTTTTTGTATTGTTTAAATTGATTGTTCCTATCTCGATTTCAAATTAAGAAATTTTCAAATTAATAAACTCAAACTTTATTTGAATATAATTGAGCTAAACTCAACGACTTTTGTATTTGATTTAGTTCAATTTAATTGTAACTAGAGTGATCACAATAATCAAAAATAGGAATTATGTTAAAGTCAAATGATGTATTCGCACCTAAGGTTTTGTTAAATGACAAACTCTTACCTATAAAAGTTTAAAAATTAAGTATCTACCATTTCTTTTTAAAAAGAACAAAATACTTTTTATAAAAATCAATAATATTAATATTAAAATAAAATTTAATATAAATAATATTAAATAATAATAATAATTAATTTAAAAAATAAATATTTAAAAAATAAAATAAAATTAAAAAAACAGTCATAGTCACTGTTACCGATAACGACGTCAGTTGCGATAACTAACATTAATCCCATTAGATGGCTAAAAAAGACCATTTTGTTTTATTGGAGGTCGAATTTAGTCGTCTCGATGATAAAAGTAATTAGATCTGACTGTCTAAGATCTGATAGAGGTGATTAAATCTGATTATGTTTACTATCGGAGAAGGTCAAAAATAGTCGAAAATGTTTCACTCACAAATTTCTAGCCATTTTAGATAGTAAATATGACTAAATCTGATCGTTTTTGTTAGATTTTATACAATCAAATCTAAATATCATTAGAACCAAGTGGTTATTGGCCACTATCAGTGATGACGATAATTATTTTTTAAAATATTTTTAATTTATTAAAATTTTATTATTATTTTATTTTAAATTTATATTTTAATATTTTTTAATTTTTTATAGGTAGAAATCATTTAAGGAAACCTTGGGTGGGCAAATGTCGATAGGCCTTATTTTAATGACGTTCAATGGGCTGAGTTGTTCATAACGAACATCAACAAACCTATACTTGGACATATGCTTCAGTTTCGTTTTTATGCACAAATCTTCTTCGTCTCAATATAAATACTCAATTTCGGAGCCCATTCATCTGCTACTCCAAGAAGAAGGTGAAGAAGCTTGCCCCATCAGAAGTTGCAGAAGTTGAAACTTTTTCTTCTGTTTCCTGTGAATCATGTAAGTTTTTCTGTTTCCTCTACATCATGTTCACGCTAGCATATGATAGTTTGATTAACACGGACTTTCATTAACGATCTTCTTTAGCCTGATTTCCCGTTTTGTCATTAGGTCAGATCAGTCTCTTGACATGGCTGTGAATCCAGAACCAGTAGTTGCAGCTGGGAAACTTCCTGGAGACCTCCATGGAAATTCCCAGAAAAATCCAAAGCCTTCTGGTGTGGAAACGTCTTCTAATTTCAATCACAAACGGCTTCTTCTTGTGTCGTGGGGAATCGGACTGTTGCTGTATCCATTATTGGCCTATACTTTTGCTATCGTTGGTGACGAAACCAAGTGCGTTCGAATGGACAAAAGTATTGGGATAACACTTTATTGTGTCCTTGCAGTCCTTGAAATATTCAACATAGTCCTTTATAGAATCTATGAAATGCCTAATGATTTACAAAGAAATGAGGCTGGGATGCTTCACATATGTTGGATATCAATCCAAGTTTTCAGCCTCTTTCCTCTCTCACTGGTAAGTGGCCGAAGCTCTTTTGCAGCCAGGTACATTTATTTTTTTAAATTTCCTGAATTTCTGTTCAGGTGATGATTATTCTCTTTCACACAACAAAACTCGGCACACTTCTTTCCGGTAGCGAAGCCAAAGCATTAATATTCTTGCTACCAAAATTACTTCGACTGTTTGCATTGTCTGCAAAAGCCATGCCCCCATCCTCAACCTTTTCTAGGTGGACGATTAAGTTCGTTTTTTCATACCTACTTGCGGCTCAAGTAAGTTCATCGATTAGACGAACGAAAGGGCTATTGATTGCACAATTTAATGTAACATTTTGATCCATTGTGGAGCTGGGCATGATGTTTCAGGGACTCGGAGCTTACTGGTATCTCCAGGCCTTATTCACAGAAGGCAAGTGCTGGCAGAAATCTTGTGGAAACAACAATGGCGGATGCGTTGATGGCGAAAATATTTTATTCAGTTGTAAAGAAAGTTCAGTAGTGTACGAATTCGTTAATGGGTTTTGCTCAAGTAACACGACCAACTATGATTTTGGAGTCTTCCGTGATGCCCATCAGTCTGGAATTCTGGAGATGACAGGTTCAGTACTGAAGATTTTATATTGTTTTCGTTGGGCTCTGCAAAATATCAGGTTTGTTCAATAATGGTATACTTGCTCTCTACTTTGAACCCTGATCAGATTCAAAGTAGCGATTTGAGCTTAGTTCAGATTTAGATCTATTAGTTCAAGTTGGAGCCATCTTTGCTCAAATTTATTTGGCTCAATTTGAGTGGACTATCTACTTTCTTCCATATCAAATGATTATTTCATTTAAAAAAAAAAAATACGTGTAACAATTGCACCTTATTTTTGCAGTGGTTTTGGTCAGAAATTTGAAGCAGGTTCTGATGTATCAGGAAACGTGTTTATAATATTCATAATATTCGCAGCAATGGCAATGTTTTTCTTATCGGTGGGACAAATGCAGGTCAGCATATTTGATTCCATTTCTTCTTATTTCCGAATTTGATTTGAGATGCTGAAATTTCTGCCATTTCCTCATCTATCAGATATATCTGCATTCGGACTATCCCAGATTGAAGAGGAGAGGAAAGAAACTGAAAGAGACGAAGCTCTCGACGCTCTTCAACAGACTTCCTACGAGTCTCCAAAATGCGGTGATGCTTTACAAGCGAAATCCAGGGGGAGAATCAAGAGGAGATAATATTGAAAGCATGTTATATAATCTCCCACAGAATCTCAGAAAGGAAATCACCGAAGAGCTCTCCTTGGATCTGCTCAGAAAAGTAAGTCCTTAAGGTTACAACTTGGATGCATTGATCACATTATTCTGAGTCTAGCATACATATGTGAAGGTGGAAGAGTTTGGAAGATGGGATGAAGAATCATTGAAGGATGCTTGTGGTTGTCTAAAGCCAACTTTCTATGCTAAGAACAGTCATATTATCCGAGAAAATGAGCCAGTTGACAAGATGATCTTTGTGGTTCAAGGCAACCTATGGACCTACACCTCCCGCTCCAACGACCATGTGACAAACGACTCTTCCAGCACAGGTAGCCCACCCACCATTGAACTTTCAAAATTTTCTATTAAAATGATGAAATATTTAGGTTACAGATGTTGTATAATTTTGTAGTATTCTTTTATGGGGAAGAACTTGTGGATCGGCTTCAGAGGAACCCGTATACATCGAGCCTGCCAGCCTCAGAAAGAAGTATTCAAGCCGTTACAGACGTTGAGGCCTTCGTTCTTATGGCATATGACTTGAAAAGGTTATTGATAAAGCGTAGCGAGATACGAATCGCTACCCAAGAAGTACGCACCGGCGGCAACACAGTAGCTAGCTAGGCAAGATGTGGCTGCCGGCGTCAACAGAGAAAAAGCCCAACAGTAAGGCTGTGAAAGACCAGAGATTACGCAGGGATTAATAGAAATATAGTAACTGATTTAATGGCAAATTCTGAAACAATCTGCATCTGCTCCGAACTTCTCATTTAATTTTAATATTGTGTGGCTTTTGGATAATAATTTCGCTAAATAACATCCAATTATATAATTACATACTATATTTATATTTATATTTATATAATATTACTTTTTTTTTATTTGTGAATAATGAAAATAATTTGAGAAAACGAGGAAATGACAATTTTAGATGTAAAACTTAATTATTTTTGAATTACATTTAAATTTGTTATTAATTGAATTAATAAAGTGGTAAGTTTATAATTTAATTTATATAAAATATTAATAAAGCCTCAAAATTTCAAATATTATATATATTTTTTAAAATTCACCATTTAATTTTGAATTCAAGAGTTTAAATCATGAATATATAAATTATAAAGTTTAAATTTAATTAAAAGTCAAAAGGTAAAAATGCATTTTTCCAACCAAAGTTAAGTTAAATGTCCTCCTCGATCTAAGAACTTTCCATTTGATGATAGAGGCCAAAGGATTTATTCCCACCCATAGTTTGAGGCGGGGAGGTAGGGATAGTCCACCCACTAATTTTTAAAAGAATAGATTCTTATCTTTCATCTAATTTCATTAATCTATTTTATGAAATGATAAAAATACCCTTATTAATAAAAATTTATAATAAATATATAAAATAATATTTAAATATATTAAAAAATATAAAAATTTTTAAAAAAATTTTTAAAATTATAAAAAATATTTAAATTTTAAAAAATAAAACACAGCCACAGCCACCGTGCCGACGACGGTGGTCATCGCAAATAGCACCAGGTGGCCATTCCGGCCACCTAGTTCCAAGAGAGGCTAGATCTAGCCGCCTCCGTCTGAAAACTTGATTGAAAATGACCGTTGGGGCCAAAGTCGGCCATCTCTGGTAGTTTCCTACTCGTTTCTCTGACGGAGGCTGTCAGATATGACAGCCTCCACCTAAACAATCTGACCGCCTCCGCCTAATCGGGAGGCCATATCTGGCCTCTCTTGGAACCAGATGGCCAGAACGGCCACCTTGTGCTATTTGCAGCAGCCACCACCACTGGCACAACGACTGTGGCTGGGTTTTTAAATATTATAATTTAAATTTTTTATAATTTTTTATAATTTTTAATTTTTTTATAATTTTTAATATATTTTTATATATATTTAAATATTATTTTATATTTTTATAAATTTTAACTATAAAATGATAGAATTATCCCTTGATTTACTGTTGACTGTTAGATTTATCAATCAACGAGTGAGATTTCAAGTTTTTTAAACTTGACAGATGAGACTTTGTCCCCACCTCAAACTCTGGGTGAGAACATGTCCTTTGGCCTTTGATAAACTTAATTTTTTCTTTAATATCATCAAACCCTCAAATCAATTAGGACACTACGTATCTCTTTTTAATTATCATTTTAACCTTAAATCAAATTTTATTGTTGATATTAGTAAATATTTTATGAAAATAAAAAATAAAAATTTTTGTTGTTAAGATTGGAACCTAACAACTCAAGTATATGTGTCAATCACATGTTAAAATAATTCAAAATATTTATAATGATTAATTATATATAAATATTTTACGTATTTTTTAAACATTTATTTAATTACTTAACCAGTCTAATCATTGATCGACGAAGCAGACCGGCCTTCTCATCAGATCGGGGTCGGATCCGACTCTAAACATATTAATTACTTCTATTATTATCATTGTTTAGGCTTAGGGTTCAAAAGATTATTACAGCTCAAAAAACAAACACCAGAACTCATTTAAAACAGATGAGAAAGCCTTGTCACTTCCTATATTGCAGCCTTAGTTGTGGCCTGAATGTCTTCCCCAGAACTATCTTCAGCGATATTAATAACCTTTGGCTGCCTCTTCTTCTCTTCAGCAAGCTTCGGCACGATGATTCTTAACACCCCATCTTCAAGATGAGCTTTAACATGCTCCAAATCCGCATTCATCGGTAGCCTAAACTGCCTCCAGAACTTCCCACAAGTCCTCTCGGCTCGGTGCCATTTCTCCCCCTCAACTTCCTCTTCACTCTTCCTCTCCCCACTCACTCTCACCACCCTGTTCTCCTCCACTTCGATCTTTATATTTTCCTTCTTCAACCCCGGAATGTCGAGAGTGATCACGTGGGCTGCCGCCGTTTCTTTCCAGTCGGCTCTCGCCAATTCCAGAGTCTCTGTGCCTTTTGGGATTGGTAGTGGGGTTTGTTCCAGGGTCCTGTAGGGATCTTCTATAGGGAGCATCATGTCGAAAAGAGTTGGCTTTGTGTATGGGATTAGTGCATTGGCTAGTGTGGCCATGATGATGATTGCCAGCATGAGAAGGACTCTTGGATAAGGCATTTTGGAGAATAATGGAAATGTGTTTTTTGGGGTTGTGCAGTGATCGTTGATGTTGTTTTATGACAAAAGTGGAGGGAGGTGAAATGGGTATTTATAGGATTTGATGGGAAGAGAGTCTGGATTGTTCTAGAGAAGTGTTTGGGAAGTAAGAAAGCGTGAGAAAATTCTAGGAGGGCCGACAGATGACTTAGGTTGATGAGGGGCTGCATGAATTGAAATAGGCCAGACGACTTATTCACACCGAAGGTTTCCTTAAAATGACACCTAAAAATTAGAAAAAAAGTTAAATATTCACTTTTTCGTTAAAATCATCCGTTAATTGATTAAGAAATATTTTTACTTTTATTTTTTTATAAAAATTAAAAAATAATAAAACTAATTTTATAAAATTAATTAAAAATAAAAATAATATTAATATAATATTATAAAATTAATAAAAAATTTTTAAATAAAATAAAAATTTTTAAAAACAGTCACCATTACCTAATTAGGTAGTAAAAAAGGATTCTCTGGTTTTATTAGTGATTAAATTTGATTACAAAAAATCTAATAAAAATACTCAGATCTAGTCATTTTCACCATAAAAAATAGTAAAAAATAATTAGTTTTAAACATGTCAATCATTTCTGACCTTCTTTAATGATAGAAATGGTTAAATCAAATCTAATTATTTCTACCATCGAAATAGTCAAACATAACTATCAATAGAATTAAATGACCCTTTTTTATTATTGGTTAAGTTAACAATAATTATTGTCGTCGAAAATACTATCGACGATGATGACCTTTCTTTAAATTTTTTTATTTTTATTTTTATTTTTATTAAATTTTATTTTAATATTATTTTATATTAAATTTTTAAATATTAATATTATTTATAAAAATATTTTAGTTATTTATTAAAATATATTAAAAATATTAAAAAAAGATGGATATTTGATTTCTTAAAACTCCTTCAATAAGATCATGTGACTATGTGAGCTTTTGGCATCAGGGATGAGCATTAGGCTTGCATTAAAATTTATGGGCCAAAATCCAGCAAACTCCAATCCCCTTTTTTAAAGGATCTAGAGCGTTGTATTCAATCCAAAAGGGTTAGAGTTGGAATCCCAACTCAAATCAAGTGAGCTAAATCCAACCAAACGTTGAGCTTGCTTTTTATAAAATAAATTAAATTCAAACTCAATTTAGATATTTAAATTTAAACTAATTTAAATTATATTTAAAATTAAATTATTTTTAAATTAAATTTGAGTTTCAATTGCTCGATTTTGAATTTGTTCTTTTAAACTGGTTTTAATATATTGGTTTCGTTTAGATTTGACTCAAATTATATCTAACTCTCATTAATTGAAAAATATTTTATAAGAATATAAAAAGTGATACAGTATTATTGAAGGGGTGTTAGATTCAATAAGAGTTACTCAAACTTGAATTCAAACTCAGATCAAATGAGTTGGTTCAAACCAAGAATTTACTCATTTTTCTAAAACAAATCAAGTCCAAATCGATTCAAATATTTAAGTTTGAGTTAACTCAAAGCAAAAATAAAATAAAATTATTTTTGAATCGAGTTCTAACCTTATTTTGTCAATCTTGATCAAACGCTTTTATATTCAAACCAATATCAAATTTGTACTTTTGTTCAATTTATGAATCGAAATGAGCCCTAATGTATGAAAAATGCTATATGAGAATATACAAAGTGATATTGTATTTATATAGAGTTGGACTCAATTTGAATTGCTCAAGTTTAAATTCAGAGTTTGGATTTGGCTGACTTTTCTTATGGCTGGACAATTGGATCAGACAAATAGAAATCTCCCTGTTAAAATGAAGACAAATAAATAACTGAATTTTCACAAGAACGCCTACAATTGCAGCATGGGAAGGCAGAGAATATCCTGCAAGGTATTTCAGGATTCCATTGGAACTTGGGAGGCTGGACGGCTCAAGGTGATCAGAGATATCAAAGAAAAGACGAGAACCGGAACTGGTAAAAGCCTCGACGTTAGCAAGCCCATAGACTGCCACCTGAGGCTTTAGCTTCTTTATAAGCTCCACCATCAGATCTGACTGATGTGGTGCTTCAATTACTGTGGGTACATCTTCTGAAGGATTATCAGTTTCTGTACCCTGAAAATAGGATATAAAGGTGGTCATGCAGCAAGAATAGACAACATTCTGAAAACAGAAAGTAGGTTCCGAGTGTATTAGACATGGTAATGTGGAAACTTCTCCACTACATGTCCACACCCTGCTAAAATCATCTCTTAAAATAGATGAAGCTAAAGGGTGATTCCAACACCCTTTAATGCCAACATTAAAGTCCAGTTGCCCAAGCAATTATCATCAAAGTTCTTATTATTTTGTGCCATCATTTCTTAATGATGTAAAGTATTGAAGTATGAGTGCGAAGGATCATACCTTAGTTGTTACTCGTTAACCATTGCCTGGGTAGATGCGGCGAGAATAATCTGAGAGCATTCTCGATTGCCACAGCCCTTGATGGGAAGACAACAACATTCTGGAGTCTGGAGCAAGAAGTAGAGAAAAAAGGTCATAAAAAAGGAGGGTCATTTTACTCATCTAGAACAGGAGAGAAACACAAATTAACAAAGCCCTTAACTCTTGCAGCATTCCCAAACTAAAACTCATAAAGTCTAAAATGAAACTTCCATTGCAGGTCCCCATCTGTTCTACATCAGAAAAAGTATGCCAATACTAATATATACACTTCCAAGCTAATTATTTTCTTGTTTCCTGAAAGCAAACCGACCAGCACAATGCGATGCACCTATAGTATAATCTACTGAGAAGACACATCCAATTGTCAACTTAGAGGAGACAGCGCAAAAAAGACACAAACAATCAGGTGGAATTTCACATATCACACACTCACCATAATCAATTAATGTGTTGAGGACTTCCATTATAGTTTCTCTGTTAGGGTACAAACCAAACAAGTCAAATAAATAGCATCTGGAACAGAGAATAAAGATACAACCACTTCAATGTGTGTATCACATACAACATCGGTAGATAATCAACAACATACAACTCTGAAAATACCTAAATCATACAAAAAGAACTCAAACAAGTCCAAGAATATGCTCCAATCGGGTCAAAATATTCAACCAAATCAATCACCAACACTGTTAACGGTGTAAAATGGAGCGAACCTTCAACCTAGTCTAATACGATGTCCTGGATGCGAAAATGAAACTTTTTGAGGCATTGATCCAATTCTCCGAAAAGTTAATGAATATGCGCGCCTGAGTCCGCGTACTCGGTTCTTCCAGGCGCTACAGAACTAACCGGAACGAACCATAGGCGGCGGCCGTTCCAGAGGTCTCGCATTTGCTCAGGAATTCCTCCGCCAAACCAGTCGCCTCCATGCTCTCTCCGGTGAGTACGGACGCAAGCAAGCAAGGTACAGTGGGTACTTATAGTGAGAGAAAGTAAAACAGAGCGAGTGAGAAGTGATAAAAGTTTGTTTGCTCGCTTCCTGGGTTTTGTCTAAAGAAGAAGGGTACTTATGTAATTTTAAAAATCAAATTTTCTAAAACCATCTAATTTGATTAAAGAATTTGGTTCTATCTCATAAAAAGAACCCAGTTTAAAACATTCAAATCTATGTTTAATTAAATTATTTTAAAATTTAAATTAATTTTAAATTATTTTTTAATTTAAAACAAATAGGATTATAAATAGAATTCTAATATAAAGGGGCTTTGGAAAAGTATTATTCTAAAAATCAATAAACAAGACCTTAGTTTTAGTAATGGTTTTTAAAAATAAAAAAAATATTTTTATCCTTAAATTTTCAATACTAAAATAAATGCCAAACGACTAATTTTCATCCTATGTTTTCTTAAGCTGCATCCAAAAAGTTAGAAAAAATTAAATATTTATTTTTTCTAATTTTTTTAATATTTTATAATAAAAATTAAAAATCTTATATACAAAATAAAATAATATTAATATTACAATAAAATTTAATTTAAATTAATAAAATTTATAAAACTAAAAAATTTTAAAAACTTAATAAAGTGGTCGAAATAACTGTTTAGTTGAATTAATTACTAGATTTGGTCATCTCAATGTCAGAGATAACCGTATTTAGTCACCTTCGCCATTAAAGATAACTAAAAAATGTTGATTTTATGCATATTATCTGTTTTCGATCATTTTTAATGTAACCGACAATTCAATTAAATGATCATTTTCAACCATTTGATTAGGTTTTTAGTGATCATTGTCATTGAAAATGTTGTTGATAATGGTGGCATTTTTTAAAAATTTTTTAATATTATATTAATATTGTTTTATATTTTAAATATTTTTATAAATTTAATTTAATTATTATTTATTATTTTAAATTTTTATTTAAAAAGATAAATTTAATGATTAATTATTAAATTTAATTGTTGATTTTGATTAATAGATAAATATTTAACTTTTTAAAAATTATTAAATGATAATTTGTCATTTAAAAAAAAACCTTACATGGAAATAAGTGGACTAAAATAAATAGTAGATTTTCTTTTTTCGAAAATAATGAAGAAATTCAGGGGCGTGGCGACCTGGAATTTATGTTAAAGCCCATGAAAAAGCAACCATTTACCACCCTTCTCATTTATTATCATTAATACTAATATTTATTTACATATTATAAAATTTTTTGAATGAAAAAATTTTATCCTTGAATTTTTTAAAAATCAGATACTCACTTGCAAAATATTTTTATCTAGTTATATTTATATTTTAGATAATAATAAAATATTTTAATAAAAAATTATAATAAAAATATGAAATAATATTATTTAAATATAAAATTTTTTTGAAAATATAAAAATTAAAATTGCTGTTATTAGTACAGATATTTATTTAATTATTAATTATTAAATTTAATAATTAATTTTGATTGAAATAAATATTTAAATATTAAAAAATTAATGGTAGGGTGAAGTCGTTTGGCCCGCAGGAAACTCAAAAGAGGTGAAGCAAGGTTGCTTGTCAGAGTGATTGTTGACTCCTGTTCAGCCACAAAATTTGAGGCCCTTTGTCTGGGTTCAGGGATATGTTGTCACCGTTCATTTTCAATGTAAAATAGGATTTAGACTTTACCAGTTGGACCCAACCGAGCTAAATTTTATTAGGTTCAAATTAAAATTGATTAGGTTTATACAAAATTTCAAAGAGTTTGGAATTATAGGCTTGAGTTTGAATTAAAATTATTGATTCAAATTTAATTTAAAAAATTATAATTAAAATTAATTTTTTATATATTTATCAATTAATTTCTATATTTACAGGTATAAATAAGATTTTTAAAAATATAAATATAAAATTTTAATTTTTAGATATTAATTAATATCATATTCGAACTGAATCACAAGTGCACGAGATAACCAAGCCAAGTAATGATAAATTTAAGTTTAACTCAATATAAACTAAACGAAGTAGCTTAACCTATTTGTAGCCAGAGATTGTAATTCTTTGATTTTCTTATAAATATTTTACTTGATTCAATGCTTTCGTATGCTCTAGATAGGAAAGGGGTCAAATTTGAATCCGGATTAACTTGTTTTTCGAATGCTTTCAATACAAAATATGGTTACGTAGAGATAAGGACTCTTAATTTGTTTTTCTAAGCCTTGTAACTTTAAACGTGGAATCATTCCATAACTTTAGGAATTGAATGTTTCAAAAAGTTTGAAAAACAAATCACCATCTTTCACGTTATGATATGAAGAAGGCATAAATCTTACTTATTGTAAGTTTTTTTTTTTTTTTACACTGTTTCTATTAATTTAATTGTGATGATTTGCTTTATTGATCTTATAAACTCTTTAATTCGTTCATTATTATGGTTAAATATATTTTAAAGAAAATATTTTTAAATTAAAATCAGTGAAAGTATATGTATAAGAAAATTTCTCTTGTCCATGTAAGATAAAAAGTAAGCTAATATTGGCACCAGTTGAAACAGTAGGAGGGATAAAGCTACAAGACATTATTGGAATGGCTAGGGTTGATACTCCTAAGTTAATTGAATTTTTGTATATTTGTAATTATTTGTATATTAATAAAATGTATTTGTGTTATTTATTCAATTTCATACATAAATTATGAATTTGATTCTATAAACAATATACTCTTAAAGTGATAGAACCAAATTAAATAATTGAATAAATCGATCATGCTTTTTATAACTATTCATTAAGGTGGTCATTCTATAAATCATTTCTAGACTTGATATCACTTGAATTCAAGACATTGATAATGGTCATGAGACTATCATAGTGTTGAATGATTTTAGTAAAAGATAACGACACTTTGCATATGTTGAAAATATTGTTTGTAACTTGGTACAACATATGAATATATATTGTGCACTAGGTATGCTTATTGGACTGACTTGATAAGAATATTTCATATAAAGGGTGTTCTCGTGTCTATGGAAATATTTTCCTAATCTAACAAGTACATATAGTCTTTCTATTTAAGGACACCAAACTGTTTCATGCAAAGATTGATACAGTTTAACTCCATTTAACATGTTGTTGTAATAAAGCTTATTATATGAATAGTGATTGACTATGTCAAGATTTATGTGTGAGCTACTGTGAACCGATAAAACATTCATCACTCTCGAGTATAAAAGTGATATTTCATGTGAGTTTACTGATCAGTATTTATGATGAAAAATTTATAGCTTTACTAGGACAAGGTCATTGTCAAGTTGATATCATTTGATGTGGATCAATATCAGATCAATTAGAGGACAAATTAAGATAGATACATTTATCTATGTCTCAATATCAAGATATCATATGACAAATGAACTTAAACTATACATTAATCATCTGATTGTTCAAGCTTAGAGTTATATGTTGACACTCTGTTAGATAGATGGTCATTATATCTTGTTAGAGGCCACTGATGGTCTGTGTCTAGATTTTTTTGTGTCCAGATGTTTTTAGATCAGTAAAAAGTTTATTGGTCATACATAATAGGGCTGATCAAGCTTTAAAAGCTTGTAAAATGTGTGAATAGATATTTGGGTTAACTTTTTGAATCCATTTGGATAAAGTTGAAAGTCATAACACATGTTTGGCCTTGCGTATAATCGTGTGTCCTTTGGGAGCAAACCTGTGTGTTGAATGGCATGTCTATTACTAGGTTGAGATGTCTAGACAAGCCCGTGTAGGGTTGACTCACATTTATGTGTTTGAGTCAATGCAAAGACAATTGTCTACCAAGTTACAAGAAAAATATGCGTTCCCTAATAATGGGTTGAGACAGATAACTAAGCATTTGATGATGTGTGATTGCACATTTTGTGTGTGTGGTCTTGTATATGCCCTAGTATATAAAGAAAAGTTTGTCTTCTTTCTTAAAAAGTGTGATTTTTGAGATACATAGATTTTCTCTCTCTTGCTAAATACGCTCAAACTTGTCTCAAGATTTTCCAAGTGCCTGCTTCTTGTGCTCGCACATGGAACACCTGGTTAAGCTTCTAGAAGTTTATATTCTGTGTGGATACCATATATGCCACCTAGAAGAGTTGGATAACTGCTTATCTTCATTTGGATTACTGTCGCGTAAAGACTTTGAATATTGGTTTATAAGTACGAGTTCAAGAAACCCTTTATGATTAATTTTGTCATGTTTGTATATTCTTCTAGAACAAGATGTTGGATGAGGTGATTTTAGAATTTGTTTGAAAATTTTGAATGTATATTCCACTAACAGGAAGTAGGGGTGAATATAAGTTAAGCCAAATTTAAGTTTGGGCATGTTCGAATTTGGTTAGGCTTGAAAGAGTTTAATTCTCTTTTAACTATTTCAAACTTGGTTAAATATAAAGGAAGTCAAGCTCTAGTTCATCTACAGTACCAATTAAATTGAGCTCGAATTAAGTTTGATTATAATATTTAGAGCTTAAGTTGAGTTTAATTCGAACTGTAACCAAGTCATAATCTATCAAAACTATATCATTTTGATGTATATTAGTTAAAACGTTATTTTATGGATTTAAATTAAGTTTTCCAATATCATAAGTTTGACTAACCAAACACTCCTAGGTTTAAACTCAATAACATAAACCTCTTAGGCTCAAGCTCATCCAAACCAAGTTTGTTTTGAGTTCATTCAAACTGAGTTGACAATATATACCCCTAATTGGAAGTCTGTCAAAGCTCTTAGCTTAGCGATGATTTGAATGATGATGCTAGTAGAGTCCATCTGGATCTGAGTTGATTGAAGAGATATTCCAGTTTGCCTGTAAAAGCATAAAACTGAATTTGAGTTCAAGTGAGGAAGCAAAGGAGAAGAGTAGGATGAACACTCACTATGTGATGTCTTAGAATCCATGTGCAAAGTATAAAATTGGATCTTAGATTGAAAAATATGAGTTTTTAGTGTGTAATTTATTCTCTCTAATCTCATAGACTAATTTTTAGATGTGATTTTTCGAGGATTCACATAATTTGATATCAGACCCACCTTCGTCTAGTGCAGAAAAGCCGGGAATCTCAAAGTATAAGATACATGACTTATATCCTGTATGAAAATATGACTTTTATCCAGGCATGAAAAGCAATTAAAGCTGTAGAATCTTTCAACTCTCCACTAAATGCCATCGACCAAATGTCTTTAAAAATCAACCATTTCTTTGTCTTTACATTTATAACTCTCTACACACGCGCCTTCCAGGAAATGATCAGTGAGACAATTGACTATGTGTTTACTTTGAACTCTCCTCGGACCATATTAGGGTTGATTCACTCAAGCCAATGACAGTTGTTCACAAGCGTCTCCATAAGAACCACTTTCCAGTATTTTTATTTTTTTATCTCTCAACAAGATTGTGTCCGGGAAACTCTGGTTATTATGTTTTCAACGTGGTCTTCTACTTTCTAGTAACAGCGTAGAGAAGATTTACGGTGTGTTTCAGAGTCTCAGAGATGATGAAAAGCATGGACATGGGAGGACACAGACCTTGTCGCCAGCGAGTAGAGATCGGAAGCTTTGACATTGAAGGCCAGGTACGTTGCCGCCGAAGAAGAAGGGACGTTATAAAAAGGGACACAAGCTGCTTGTCCACTGATATCATTTCAGGCGTCTGCTTTTCGGCCCGCAAGGTGAGCAAATATATATACATGTAAAATTATTTTCATACACGCGCGTATATAAATATATAATAGAGGAAAATATAAGATTTTGGTTGCTTTCATAAAAAAAATATGAGAGTTCATTTCTTTAAATAGAGAAAATAGTAAATTTTAATGAATTAAACAATTAAAATTTTCAATAGAATGTGTCAAATTAATCACCTTTTCAAACAAAACTAACAATTTTAATTGTGTTTGTTTAGTAATTTCAATAAAAATATTAAAAATTTGGATCTTTTATAAAAAAAAAACATGAAAGTTTAATCCTTTGAATCAAAAAACAAAATTTCATCTTTCAGAGGTTATAATATGATATCTCCAAGTATCATTATCAATGTTTTTAAAATTAGACTAATAATCAAATTGGTGACTTCATTGGGTCATGGTTCGACCAATTTAATTATCTGGTTTAATTTATACTCAAATTATTAACTATTTTTTTTAATATTATTAAATATTCACTATATTTTTTAAACATATTTGTTTCTTTAAAACAAAAATGTCAATTAAGTAAAATAAAAAAAATTAAAAAAAAAACAAATTCATATAAATTA
>JAJEJH010000482.1:209655-220874 GCA_026122585.1 Anacardium occidentale
TCTTATAACTTTTTTCTCAATTATACACTTTTGATTACATTTTACATATACGATATCTCACCACACTACAAAATTTTAAAAGGAAACAAAAAAGTTGTTATACACCTTAAGAAACTATTTTTTAAAGGTCAAAAATCTTAATGTCTCACATAGTTTGTTAAAATGACAAATTCATACCTATCAACTTTTAAAAATTCAAACACTCATTTATTAATTAAAAGCAATAGTTAAATTTAACGATTAACAGTTAAATATTAATAGTTTGAAAAATATTTTTGTCTTTTTAATAAAATTTTAAAAATGATAAAATAATATTATATTTTATTATATTTCTTTTTCATGAAAGTACTTTGATAATTTTATAAAAAAAAAAAAGTTAAGAGATTTAAATAAAAATAATAAATAATTGAATGTTTGAATTTAAAAAAGATGAAATTTAATATTTTGTCTATATACAAAACTTTGGGTGGGAATACACCCTTTCAAACATTTTCTTTTTTTTTCAAAGATACGGCATCCTACTGCATCATATAGGTTCAAACAAAGTTGCGAAAATTTCTTCTGATTTTTATCGCGCATTTCCTCACCATGAGAAGAAAAACCACATCGCCACCGTCTGTCGTCGTCTCACCGGAAGTTGAAGCTAACTACAGAAGCCAACGAGCCGTTCCGTTCAGTTCAGGTGAGTCAGTCACGTGTTACTTTTTACATTCAATTTTTGAAATCGTTTTTACCATTTGCAAAATTAATTAGATTTTCAATCATATAAATATAGCTTGAGTTAATGTTAGAATTGATTGGTGTATGGTGGATTAAGAAGAGTAGACCGATTATAGGACTTAACTTCGGGTGTGCGTTAATGTTGTGTTACTGCTGCCTGCTTGTACTTGATGTGTTTGTTAAAATGCCTGTGTGAAACTAGATAACTTCGGGTGTGCGTTAATGAACAGATGGTCATTATATCTTGTTAGAGGCCTGATAGTCTGTGTCTAGATTTTTTTGTGTCCAGATATTATTACATCAGTAAAGAGCTTATACGTCATACATAATTGGGCTGATCAAGCTTTAAAAGCTAGGAAAATGTGTGAATAGATATTTGGGTTAACTTTTTATATCCATTTGGATAAAGTTGAAAGTCATAACACATGTTTGGCCTTGCATATAATCGTGTGTCCTTTGGGAGCACACCTGTGTGTTGAATGGCATGCCTATTTCTGACCTTTTTTAATGATAGAGATTGTTAAATCAGATCTAATTATTTCTATCATCGAAACGATCAAATCTAACTATCAATAAAATCAGGTGATTCTTTTTTACTATTGGTTAGATTAACAGTGATCACTGTCGTTTAAAATACTATCGACGATGATGACCTTTCTTTAAATTTTTTTTTATTTTTAAATTATTATTATTATTTATATTAAATTTTATTTTAATATTATTTTATATTAATTCTTTAAATATTAATATTATTTATAATAAATATTTTAATTATTTATTAAAATATATTAAAAATATTAAAAAAAAGATGGATGTTTGATTTCTTAAAACTCCTTCAATAAGATCATGTGACTATGTGAGCTTTTGGCATCAGGGATCAGCATTAGGCTTGCATTAAAATTTATGGGCCAGAATCCAGCTAACTCCAATCCCCTTTTTTAAAGGATCTAGAGCGTTGCATTCAATCCAAAAGGGTTGGAATCCCAACTCAAATCAAGTGAGCTAAATCCAACCAAACGTTGAGCTTGCTTTTATAAAATAAATTAATTCAAACTAAATTTAGATATTTAAATTTAAACTAATTTAAATGATATTCAAAATTAAATTATTTTTAAATTAAATTTGAGTTTCAATTGATTGATTTTGAATTTGCTCTTTTAAACTGGTTTTAAAATATTGGTTTCGTTTAGATTTGACTCAAATTATATCTAACTCTCATTAATTGAAAAATATTTTATAAGAATATAAAAAGTGATACAGTATTACTGAAGGGGTGTTAGATTCAGTAAGAGTTACTCAAACTTGAATTCAAACTCAGATCAAATGAGTTGGTTCAAACCAAGAATTTACTCATTTTTCTAAAACAAATCAAGTCCAAATCGATTCAAATATTTAAGTTTGAGTTAACTCAAAGCAAAAATAAAATAAAATTATTTTTGAATCGAATTCTAACCTTATTTTGTCAATCTTGATCAAATGCTTTTATATTCAAACCAATATCAAATTTGTACTTTTGTTCAATTTATGAATCGAAATGAGCCCTAATGTATGAAAAATGCTATATGAGAATATACAAAGTGATATTGTATTTATATAGAGTTGGACTCAATTTGAATTGCTCAAGTTTAAATTCAGAGTTTGGATTTGGCTGACTTTTCTTATGGCTGCACAATTGGATCAGACAAATAGAAATCTTCCTGTTAAAATGAAGACAAATAAATACCTGAATTTTCACAAGAACGCCTACAATTGCAGCATGGGAAGGCAGAGAATATCCTGCAAGGTATTTCAGGATTCCATTGGAACTTGGGAGGCTGGACGGCTCAAGGTGATCAGAGATATCAAAGAAAAGACGAGAACCGGAACTGGTAAAAGCCTCGACGTTAGCAAGCCCATAGACTGCCACCTGAGGCTTTAGCTTCTTTATAAGCTCCACCATCAGATCTGACTGATGTGGTGCTTCAATTACTGTGGGTACATCTTCTGAAGGATTATCAGTTTCTGTACCCTGAAAATAGGATATAAAGGTGGTCATGCAGCAAGAATAGACAACATTCTGAAAACAGAAAGTAGGTTCCGAGTGTATTAGACATGTCAATGTGGAAACTTCTCCACTACATGTCCACACCCGGCTAAAATCATCTCTTAAAATAGATGAAGCTAAAGGGTGATTCCAACACCCTTTAATGCCAACATTAAAGTCCAGTTGCCCAAGCAATTATCATCAAAGTTCTTATTATTTTATGCCATCATTTCTTAATGATGTAAAGTATTGAAGTATGAGTGCGAAGGATCATACCTTAGTTGTTACTCGTTAACCATTGCCTGGGTAGATGAGGCGAGAATAATCTGAGAGCATTCTCGATTGCCACAGCCCTTGATGGGAAGACAACAACATTCTGGAGTCTGGAGAGCAAGAAGTGGAGAAGAAAAGTCACAAAAAAGTAGGATCATTTTACACATCTAGAACAGGAGAGAAACACAAATTAACAAAGCCTTACTCTTGCAGCATTCCCAAACTAAAACTCATAAAGTCTAAAATGAAACTTCCATTGCAGGTCCCCATCTGTTCTACATCAGAAAAAGTATGCCAATACTAATATATACACTTCCAAGCTAATTATTTTGTTGTTTCCTGAAAGCACACCGACCAGCACAATACAACGCACCTATAGTATAATCTACTGAGAAGACACATCCAATTGTCAACTTAGAGGAGACAGCGCAAAAAAGACACAAACAATCAGGTGGAATTTCACATATCACACACTCACCATAATCAATTAATGTGTTGAGGACTTCCATTATAGTTTCTCTGTTAGGGTACAAACCAAACAAGTCAAATAAATAGCATCTGGAACAGAGAATAAAGATACAACCACTTCAATGTGTGTATCACATACAACATCGGTAGATAATCAACAACATACAACTCTGAAAATACCTAAATCATACAAAAAGAACTCAAACAAGTCCAAGAATTTGCTCCAATCGAGTTAAAATATTCAACCAAATCAATCACCAACACTGTTAACGGTGTAAAATGGAGCGAACCTTCAACCTAGTCTAATACGATGTCCTGGATGCGAAAATGAAACTTTTTGAGGCATTGATCCAATTCTCCGAAAAGTTTCTGAATATCTGCGCCTGAGTCCAAGTACTCGGATCTTCCAGGCTGAAAGTTTTGCTGTATCAAACAAAGCTACGTGCGAGAATCAAAAATGAAAAACACAGGAAATACAAGAAAAGAATCAATAACTTCCAACTCTTTCTGAAAAAATACCTCTGATTTTTATTAACTGAAATTAGGGTTTTCCTTACAAATTTATACTGCAAAATTAACTGAATACGAAAACAGTTACATGAGCACCAATCAAAAACATTTAATCTCAACTGAAATACTTACCTATTATCACCATACAACTAACTATAAACTCAGAATCTTGAGTCTGAAAATCGCCAGAGAATTGCCAGAGCACAAACCACCACAGCTGCTACTTTACCAAAATAATCAGCCGATACTCACTTCTAAACATAATTGAAGCCAAAACGCTGCGTTTAAATTAATTTAAAACGCACCGTTTTGACTTTCATAGCTTCACATCCTCCCTCAAGCCAATATCACAGAAATGTGATAGTAGGCTTGCACAAACATACACACGTAAACCAATCCTCCCTACACCTGTTACTGTAGCTCATTCTACTACTTTTTCACAGTAACGCCAAGCACCATCAATCACAAAAAAAAAATAAAAAAAAATGATAAAAGATGAAAGAAGAAGAACCATCACATTCTGCAAAAGATGAAAGAAGAAGAACCATCACATTCTGCAAATTACACTACAGTACACATTAGAGTCTCAGGAATTTTCTCCCTTCTTCTATCCTGTTTTACCTTCAATTGCTCTCTATCACCAGATTGTTCTCCCCTGTCTTCAACATTTTTGACTTTCAATTCCTCCCTATCACCAGGTTGTTCTCCCCTGTCTCCAGATTACTCTTCCCTGTCTTCACTCTTCTTTGAACCATGCAGCCATTCAGTAATATTGAGTCTGCTCCTCAGTTCTTCAAATTTCAACACTGGCAGAGGCTTGGTTAAGATATCTGCTACCTGATGTTGAGTAGGAACATATTGCACTCTTAACCCTTTAGATGCAACTTGCTCTCTAACAAAATGAACATCTATTTCAATGTGTTTAGTCCTAACATGCAACACTGCATTAGAAGCTAATGCACCTGCACTCATATTATCACACCACACAATAGGAACAGAAATCCAGGACACCTTAATTTTATTCAACAGATTTTTTATCCATGCCAGTTCTGTGGAGACCTGGCTTACAGCCCTATATTCTGCCTCAGTGGAAGACAAAGACACCACCTTCTGTTTTCTAGACGCCCACTGAACCAAATTAGAGCCAAAATAGACATTGTATCCACTGGTAGACCTCCTATCCTCTAGACTGCCAGCCCAATCAGCATTAGCAAAAGCCTCTACAGTAAGAAGTTTGGACGAAGTAATAAGCAACCCAGAATACTGTGTACCTTTTAAATATCTGAGAACTCTCTTGCATGCCTGCCATTGTAACACTGTAGGTTCCTTTAGAAACTGACTAAGTTTGTTAACCACAAATGCAATATCAGGTCTGGTCATAGTAAGATACTGTGAACCTCCAATCAGACTTCTATACTGTGTAGGATCTCCATACCTCTCACTATCTCCTACAAACAATTTTACACCCACAGCCATAGGTGTTTTACATGGCTTAGAATCTTGCATACCAGATTTTATCAACAAATCACCCACATAGTTAGCCTGACACATATGTAAACCAGAGTGACTCCTATGCACTTCAATTCCAAGAAAGAAACTTAACTCACCAAGATTTTTTAATGAGAATTGAGCATTCAAATCATGAATCAGACCCTGAATATACTCACTGTCAGAACCTGTCAATAGGATATCATCCACATATATCAACATGTAAACTCTAACTTCTTGATCTCTTAAAATGAACAGACTAGAATCTGACACAGTGTTTATGAATCCTCTAGCAAGCAAAACAGATTTAAGTTTTTCAAACCAAGCTCTAGGAGCCTGTTTAAGCCCATACAATGCCTTTTTTAAATAACAAACATAGTCAGGTTTCTGATCATCTATAAAACCTTGAGGTTGACTCATGTAGACCTCCTCTTGCAAATCTCCATTTAAAAAGGTATTGTTAATATCAATTTGATGAACTTTCCAGCTATTTGTGACTGCTAAAGATAAAATAAGCCTAATGGTAACAGACTTCACTACAGGACTGAAAGTGTCAAAATAATCCACTCCAGGTGTTTGCTGAAAACCTTTGGCTACTAATCTAGCTTTTAGTTTTTGAAGAGACCCATTAGCATTCAATTTGGTTTTAAAAACCCATTTATGACCCACTACATGTTGTCCAGTTACAGGTGGAACTAGTTCCCAAGTCTGATTCCTTTTAAGTGCTTCAATCTCAGCCTGCATAGCTTCATACCAACTTGGAATTCTCAAAGCATCTAACATAGTAACAGGCTCTAAAGGAACAGCTTCTGAAATCAATGACAACTTCCTTGAAGGTGGAAGATGTCCTGTTTTGGCTCTAGTTAACATAAGATGACCTACCTTGCCAGAAGACAAGCTGGAAGTAGATATTGGACTAGTAGGAGGAACAACTTCTAATGGTACAGTGGTAAAAGTGTCTGAACAATGTAAAGGTTGAGGTAAAGAGGATACTTCTGTATTGTGAGATATGTCAATGTGTTCTGTAGAGTTACTTGGTTGATGTGGTGTAGTACAAGTATTTGGTAAATTTGAAGAACAATCTGGAACAGAAGTTAGAATACTAACCACTGGTGCAACTGTCTCATTGTTGAGTGAAGTGCCAGATGAAGAGAGAACACCAGCTGCAGTTGTAGGAACACTTAGATCAGCAGCCAGAAAGTTAGAGCTATTATGAGGATCAGAATCTGATGTAGGTATAAACATACTAAGAGGAGAATCAAAGGACCCTGAAGAAGAAATATCTTGAGACAGATTTGAAAAAGAAGAATCTGTTTTGAAAGGAAAATCGGTCTCATCAAATCTAACAGAAGCTGAAATGAAAATTCTGCCAGTATGATGCAAGCATTTATAGCCTTTGTGTTTAGTACTATATCCTAAGAATACACACTTTTGAGTATGAAAAGCAAACTTGTGTGTATTATAAGGTCTCAAGAAAGGAAAGCAAGCACATCCAAAGATTTTTAAGTAACTGTAATCAGGCTTATAATGGAACAATAGTTGATAAGGTGTTTGATTTGCCAAAACAGAAGAGGGCATCCTATTAATCAAATAAACAGCAGTTTGAAATGAATCCCACCAAAACTTCAAAGGCATTCCAGATTGTGATAAAAGCACTAGTCCTAGCTCAACTATATGTCTATGTTTATGCTTAGCTCTCCTATTTTGCTGATGGGTATAAGGACATGATACTTTATAAGATATACCCTGTTCTAAAAGATAAGACACTAAAGACCTATACTCTCCTCCCCAATCAATTTGTATAGCTTTAACTTTAGTATCAAATTGCCTTTCAACTAACCTGTGAAACTGTTTAAAAACAACTGAAACTTCTGATTTATTTTTTAAAGGAAAAATCCAAGTGAACCTAGTATGATCGTCCAAAAAATGGACATAATATTTCACACCATCAGACCTTCTGATTGGGGCAGGTCCCCACACATCACTATGAATGAGTTCTAATGGTTTTGTGGCTCTGGAATTGGACACAGGAAAATGACCTTGATGATGTTTTCCAAAATGACAATCTTGACAAAATTTAAATTTTGTAAAATCACAAAGTAAGTTCAAGTTCATAAAAACATGTTTCATAATTTTTTCACAAGGATGCCAAGTCTCTTATGCCAAATGCAAACATCAACTTTATTGGTTTGAAAAACAGAATTCATATTACAATAAGCATTGGACTTCTGACTACTACATGACATTATAGAGTCAACATCAATAGAACCAACTTTAGATTTGCAGACATTTTCAGAAGAACTGACTGAATTTGACACTGTGACAGATTGAAAAGCAGAACTACTGGCAATATGAAGTTGATACAACCCATCCTTAAGTATTCCTTATAGCAACACAGCCTTGGTGTTCTTGTCCTTGACAAAACAACAATCACTCAAAAATTCAACAATTACATTATTGTCATTAGTAAACTTTGAAATGCTAAGTAGGTTTTTTGTTATTTTGGAACACAGAGAATATTTTTAAGATAAAGTGGTCTGTTTGAAAGAGGAGTAGGTAGCAAAAAGGAACCTATATGAGAGATTTTTAGACACTCACCATTTCCCACTTGAAGTTGTTGAGGACCTACATAATCCTCTTTCACTGTCAGCTGATCTACCTTTGCAGTGACATGATCTGAAGCATCAGAGTCCATGTACCAACTCACATCTTCAACTGTACTTGGGCAGCCCATAGAATATTTCTGACTGTGACATGGCTGAGCTGATTGTTTGGAAGAGTAGTGGCAGACTTGTGTAGTTTGGCTAGGAGAATAAGTAGGCTGTAAATGAGAGTAGTGTGTAGAACCATAATTTGTGGTGGGTGTTGATGTGTTGTGACAGATGGGTTGATGTAGATTGAACAATGTTTGATTGGTATAATAGGCTGCCGGTGATGTTGAGTTTTGATTAGGCTGGAAGTTATGTTGTTGAGTGGTTTGATTGTGGATAGGTCCAGTGAAATGAATATCAAATCTGTGATAGCATTGTTGTACCATATGCCCAAATTTTCCACAAAGTTGACACACTACTTTGAGTCTATTACCAAATCTGCCTCGACCCCTGCCTTGTGAACTAAAATTAAACTCACTTTGCTGCCTACTTGACCTTTGACTATTGTTGATATTTCCCATGGATTGATCAGTTGACATATCACTAATACTCTCTCTTGAAAAGGAGAAGGTTTTGTTTCCTCCTTTACTAACAACATTTGCAAAAAAATTCCCAGCTTCAATAGAATACACTGCACTTCTACTTATTCTATGTTCAAAATTTTGAAGCTGCAACTTAACGCCAACCAAACTTAATTTCTCATTACCAGAATCCATCTTGTCCATAATAAGAGCCACAACTGGATCAAATTCTGGGCCTAACCCATCAATTATATAACTAATCAGTTCCCCATCTGTAATAGACTGATTACTGCTAAGTAATGCATCATAGATCTCTTTCATTCTTTTTACATATTGTTGAATACTCATACTCCCTTTTTTTAATGTTTGTAGAGTATTTCTTAGACTTGTAAGCCTAGCCTTAGACTAAAAAACGAAATAGTATTCTAATGTCACCCAAACCTCATTAGCACTAAAACAGTTTGCTACATGACCAAACATTTCTTCAGAAATTGAGCCTAGCAACCAACTCATTAATATTTCATCAAAACGTTTCCACACAGCATAATCAGGATTTACATGCTTCAATTCTTTCAAACCAGACTCATCTTTTGCGTAAACAAAAGGTTGAGGACATTGATGCAAACTTGTAAGATGCTCGCGTAAAGCATGAGCCCTACCGTATACAGAGCTTGAGCCCTCCAATAACGATAGTTCTCCTCCGTTAACTTGGGATTGATTGCTTGAAGACTGGACACAGGAAAACTGCTCACAGTTCCCTGACTCATTTGTGCCGCTGAACCTCCACTGAATCCTCGTTCTGGCGAACTAGGAGTTCCTAAAACATCAACACTCGATCGATTAGCCATCTAGACGTTAGTCAGTGGCTCTGATACCATGAAAGTTTTGTTGTATCAAACAAAGCTACGTGCGAGAATAAAAAATGAAAAACACAGGAAATACAAGAAAAGAATCAAGAACTTCCAACTCTTTCTGAAAAAATACCTCTGATTTTTATTAACTGAAATTAGAGTTTTTCTTACAAATTTATACTGCAAAATTAACTGAATACGAAAACAGTTACATGAGAACCAATCAAAAACATTTAATCTCAACTGAAATACTTACCTATTATCACCATCCAACTAACTATAAACTCAGAATCTTGAGTCTGAAAATCGCCAGAGCACAAACCACCACAGCTGCTACTTTACCAAAATAATCAGTCGATACTCACTTCTAAACATAACTGAAGCCAAAACGCTACATTGAAATTAATTTAAAACGCACCGTTTTGACTTTCATAGCTTCACACAGGCGCTACAGAACTAACCAGAACGAACCATAGGTGGCGGCGGCTCCAGAGGTCTCGCATTTGCTCAGGAATTCCTCCGCCAAACCAGTCGCCTCCATGCTCTCTCCGGTGAGTACGGACGCAAGCAAGCAAGGTACAGTGGGTACTTATAGTGAGAGAAAGTAAAACATAGCGATTGAGAAGTGAGAAAAGTTTGTTTGCACGCTTCCTGGGTTTCTGTCTAAAGAAGAAGGGTGCTTATGTAATTTCAAAAATCAAATTTTATTTGACTTTTTATGGTTCTAAAACCATCTAATTTGATTAAAGAATTTGGTTTATTCTCATAAAAAGAACCGAGTTTAAAACATTCAAATCTATGTTTAATTAAATTATTTTAAAATTAAATTTAAATCTCCATTTATTAAATTTAAATTATTTTTTAATTTAAAACAATTTTAAATTAGACCTCCTTCAAAATATAGATTGATTCGATTGATTTGACAAGATAAATATAAATTCAAATAGGATTATAAATAGAATTCTAATATAAAGGGGCTTTGGAAAAGTATTATTCTAAAAGTCAATAAATAAGACCTCAGTTTTAGTAATGGTTTTTAAAATAAAAAAAATATTTTTATCCTTAAATTTTCAATACTAAAATAAATGCCAAACGACTAATTTTCATCCTATGCTTTCTTAAGCTGCATCCAAAAAATTTTTAAAAATTAAATACTCATTTTTTTTAATTTTTTTTTTTTTTAGAAATTTTTTTTTTTAGTAAAAATTAAAGAAAATTTACATATACAAAATATATTAATATTAAGTAAAATAAATTTTAAAATAATAAAAATTATAAAACTAAAAAATTTTAAAAACCTAATAAAGTGGTTGAAATAATTGTTTGGTTGGATTAATTATTAGATCTGGTCACCTCAATGTCAGAGATAATCGTATATGGTCATCTTTGCCATTAAAGATAACTAAAAAATGTTGATTTTATGTTTTCGATGATTTTCGATGACGAAGATAGTCAATCTAACCACCAATTCAACTAAATGATAATTTTCAACCATTTGATTAGGTTTTTATTGGTCACTGTCATTAAAAATGTTGTCGATAATAGTGATATTTTTTTAAAATTTTATTTTTAAAATTTTTTTAGTATTATTATATTAATATTATTTTATATTTTAAATATTTTTATAAAATTAATTTTATTATTTATTATTTTTTAAATTTTTTATTTAAAAAGACAAATTTAATAATGAATCAGTAAGTTTAATTGTTGACTT
>JAJEJH010000482.1:220904-310037 GCA_026122585.1 Anacardium occidentale
TTAAATTACATAAAATAATCAATTTCTTAATGGAGAAAATAATATATATACTCAACCTGATAGTATAGTCATCTTTTGATCAATATTAGGTTCAGTCTCAGATGAATCAGCCTCTGGCTAGGGGCAATTTCTTTGCAGTCCAAAGTCTTATTAGATTCAGATGCCAAGTAAACACATTTACTCCTCTTCGACCTAAAAGTAATCCCCATTAGCTCCCCTCTTGAAATATAAATGACAACAGTATTAGATTCATGTGTAAGAAATGAGAGATTACTCTAAACTAATTTGCAATAATTGAACAAGAAAGTCATTTCTATCATGTGCCTCAAACAAAATTCTCATCAGTCAACCCCTCATACGATGCTTTTGTTTTCACTAGAATTTTACCATTTGCAAGACTAATTCTTCCCATGCTAGGGTTGCCATTGGAAAAAGTCTACAAATTGTTGTCAACTAGGTTTCTCTCGACCATCTGAAGCATCAAGAGAAGAAAGCTTTTGCTTTGGTGTCTTGAAGATTAATTTGTAATTTCTAGGTGTATGGGACAAGTTCAATTTCATAGTACAAGTTTATGTTCACACATGATTCAATGTTAGTGCACATGGTTCATGGTTCAATGTTCATACATGATTATGCACAAGTTCAATGTTAGGTTATTAAATATGTTCATGTAAAAATTCAATAGTGTAACAAACACAGCAAAGCAAATCCATATCCGATTAAAACAAGCAATAACAAATAAAAGCAGCCAATAAGGAACAAAGCAACAAATCCATATCCGCTTAAAACAAGCGTTTACACACAAACCAGACACACAGAGGAAGTGTTATATAGTATACAATTCTAAAAGAAAAACTTAGATTCAGGGAAGAGCCAAGCTGGTACTACCATCATTGAAGCCAAAAATCAAACTATACATCACAGGAAAATCATATGTGACCACGAAGAAACCAGTTTTACCCATATAAACACAATTGGGTTTAATTCCCAAAAAACTTTTAGTTGAAATAAATAAGCTATTTCCATCAAACAGAAATAATGCTCTACCATCCAAATCCTTCACTTCACTTCAATCCACTCTGACTCTTCTTCATCAAGCTTAAACATATAGAAAATAGAATTTAAACCCACTTTGTCAGCCTTAGCTGGAGAAAATTTTCTCTTATTTCCAAAAATTTTATCACTACTGCTGCGATTTTCAATCAAATAGAATTCACTCGATGCATTTACAAAGCTTTTGTAAGTAAAACGAGTTAACAATGGAGGCAAAGTTTCGCTAACCTCCAAACAATATTATCAAAAAAATAAATAATATGATTGACAAAATAAACAATATCACTAGAAGGATAAATAAATCAAATTATCGGATTAAAACTTTAATTTGAATTCATTTCGTTTAAGCCGAATATAAAATTGAGTTTGAACCGTCTGTACTCGAATTTATTCCTAAAAGAGTTTAATTTTTTAAAGGTGTTTTAGAAAAACATAAATGTATAAGACCAATAAATCATCCATGAAAAATATCATATGTTAGTGAATTGTGATCAATTATAATAATTGACTCCTAAATTATATAATGACATCCTTTTAAATAATAGGAGCTTTCATACACGTTCTCGTGTCAATATTTCAAGATGCCATGACGTATAAATAGAGTTACGTTTTACGCCTTGGGTTTATATCAAGAACCGTCAAATCCTGCAAATTGAAGTATTAGAATATGCCCCCCTATTACAACCAAAAGTAAAGAAAGGAGATATTTTGGAGATGGAATTTGGACTTTTAAAATTGAGACAATATCAAAATAAGGGTTTCATAATCAACAATTTAAAACCAGGGTTAAACCAACCAGTTTAATTAAGAGTTAGTGATAAATTCAATTATGTCTAAAACAAGTTTTAGTCTCTAGACTAAATTAAATAGGATTTGAACCATGTGAATTAATTATGACTTGTTATAGTTTAATCGTCAATTTAGCCCAATTTGACCATTGTGTTGACCCTCAATATGTCTAAAATCTTTTTCAAAAAATTATTTATATCATATTAATATCACTCGTTCGTCTTTTTGATTGATCTATAACCAGTCATTTGATCGGAGTAAGGTCCGATTTAAATCTAAAAACATTGAACATAGTTTATAAGCAACTGAACTTATCCTATTTAACTAAATTAATGAAACAATTTGTCAATTTATCAGGGGTAAAAATCCAGTAGTTTAAAACCCAGGACCTAGACAAAAAGTGACGAAAACCTCAAGGTGGATAGACCTCGCTCTCTTGTAAATATTACATAGACATCATAATAATCAACCAGCTACATGTGAGTTCATGGACGGCAACTAAATTAAGCCTTTTCCTTTTTATGCAATCACGTTCATATAATTTATGGCAAAGATATGAGATTTTCTTATCAAGTCGTGCAACGGTGTATTGCTTTTTCTTGTATATTTAATTCATTTGTGATCTATAAAAGGCCATATTGGTGCTTCCTTAAGCAATTCACCGGTATATCTTTTCTTTCTTTCCTGCATGCCATGGCTGTCACTCGTATCTCCTTCACAGCCTCTTTGCTTCTCTTCTTGCAGCTTATCGTTGCCTCTGATGGTGATTATGGCTAAAGCACCAACCTTGAGAGTGACAGACCAGATTCCCAAGGTTACGATTTCCAATCATATGTTGATAAGTCAAAATCTGAGATGAAGGATTACGATTCCCATGTGGAAAATAATGGTTACAACTTCGAAGAACATGTTAAGAAGTTCAAGCCTGAGGAGAAGGATTATGATTCCAAGTCATATGGCAATGGCTAGAACTTCAAACAACATGTTGAAAAGTTTAACTTTGAGGAGAAGGGTTATGATTCTAAGTAATACAAACAGAACATGAAATGCTAAAGAGATAAGTATGTACAACATATTATATATATAACAAAATGAACAAGTTTACAGAATAAACCATGTCAGAACAGTAAATGAGCTAAAGAACAGGAAGATGAATATTAGAAAGAGAACTTAGTAAGTTAAGCAGCATCACTCAGATTCCTCTTAATACTGGATTGTTTACGTATACTCATATACGTACTTATGACACAACATGAGGCAATATTCGAACAGTAAGTCAATCTAAAAAGGAATACACTGTAAGATCAGAAATAAACTCAGTTGAGGTTATCAGATAAGCAGTCAGACTAGCTATAGGCAAAGTAGGGTCTATTAAGCTAGTAATCAGATTGGCAATGAAATAGAAACAAAGTAAGAAAACATTAAAAGAAAGAAAACAGAGAATAAGATAAGAGAAGAAGCTGTTCGGCTATTAGAGAACTTAGTTAAGTTCGCCAGTTTAACAGCTAGCCAGTGGTATTTCAGCTTAGAGCCTACCCGAGGGTAGAGGTAGAAGATGCTTACTGAGTGATTTGTCACTCATCCCCTATAGTTTTCTTTTTTTGCAAGTTGAGTTGGAGAGCTAAGCTTGGAGCACGGGATGGCTAGAGAGTGAGATATGGCTTGAGCGGGTTCTTACCCGATATTTTTAGTTTCATATATGTATGTATATATGTACATAGTTTTCAGCAGATAACATGTTGGCTTGCATGCTTATATTACTCATGCATATGGGATGTATAGTATCATTTATATTTTTAGATACTAGTTTGGTAATAAAATATGAGTTTTATTCAGGATACTGTACAGTAGGTTTTAGCATTCCACCACATTTCTTTTATAGACTTCTGCACTACATATGTTTTTAGTACAACTAATGTGTAGGGGTTCCTGTTTGATGCGACTGATAATAATTTTTTAGTAGTCAGAAAATAAAATAATATAGTATAGTTGATTAGCAGCATAATAAATAAATATTAGCAGCATAGTGACATTTAGCAGGGGGTCCTACATTAACGTCGGCCATTGTCACCACCGGTGATGGTTGCTTTTTTAATGTTTTTTTAAATTTATTTTTTAATTTTTATTCAAAAAGATAAAAATATCTCTCTGACTTTGGTCAATGGGTGGGTACTTGATTTTTTAAACTTTTGTAGGTGATAATTTGTTATTAAGTGAAACCTTGGGTGGCAATATGTCATTCGGCCTAAATAATTACGATATGAATTGAATTTGAACCAAACTATTGAAGTGAAACTTTTTTTTGAGTTAAACGTCAATCAAGTGAAGTGACATTCATAGACAACTTTTGCCTAGATGTGATGAACACTAATAATTTGAAAACATAAGGTACAAAATATAATATTTTAAACAATGAGACTAAAAATAATAATATGAAACGATAATAATTAAAAAAAAAAACTCACAGTCCCTCTCTTTTTCCGTCTCGTCTTCTTCTTTTGGTTTATGTGATTTGATTGAAAAAAGACACCATTCACAACTCTCTCCAGCTAGAAAGCACTCAGTTGAACTTAAAGAACATAAATTTTTGCTATCATTGATCTTCACATGATGAGTCTTCACTGTTGTCTTCAATGATTCACTTTTGGAAGTTAAATATTAATAAAAATCATAAAAATATTAAAAAATTAAAAAATATTAAAAATAATACACTAATTGTTGTTGGCTTAAAAATTGGTTTAGTTGAGTTTATGTAAAACTCGAGTATGAGACCAAAAGCTATTAAACATAGCTAAGTTTGAAAAAATATAATTAAATTTTATAACTTGTATATTATATATTTATAAATTACTTTCTCATATTCAAAGTTTTATATTGAGTTATATGTGTAAATTTCAAAGATAAAATGGTTACTGAATTATATTCAACCAAACCCTTAAGATCTTTAAAAAATATAAAACACCCATCCATGAACTTGAACAAATTTTGGGATTCATTTTGTCAATAAATCATAAACTTAAGCTACCAATTCAAATAACAGATTCATGTTTTTGTACAATAAAAATTCTATGCAAGATTTTTCATTTTTTTGTGCATGAATCTTAATTTATATTTTATTCCTCAAAAAATTAATCTTTTTGATTTATTTTACTCTATGGTTAGTCAAATTCTAGATGTATAATTTTTTTTCTTGGCAATAGAACTGATACTAAAGAAAATAAAATGGTAATGGTTTGTAATGGAGAGTGAAATTCTTGTCCTTTGATCATTCTCATTTAGACAAAGGGTTAATTTTATGCTATCAGAGTAGAGTTTAATTAAATTCAAATAGAGTATGAATAAAGGTTAGTTTTAGATCAATGAATTGAAAATTTTTAATTCAAACTCGATTTGATTTATAAAATCGAGGTTTGAATTTAGTTCAAAAGTAATTTAATTTTGAACTTGATTCTAAAAATAATTTAACTTTAAATTTGATTATTTGAAATTTAAATTTGAATGTTAGAGTAGGTTTTAACTCAACTTAGTTATTAAATTAAGTTTGTTATTGCTTCAATTTGGATGATATTTGATATATTTATGTTCGAATTTAATGTGTTTGTTCTGAATTATTAGTATTCAAGTTTGAATCTCATCTAACCGTAGACAAAATTGTTTGATACAATGTCGTCCAATCTTTTAATATAATAATTGTGAAATTTTATATAATTGTAATGAATTTATATATATTGTGTGCGTGAAATAGTGAAATGGTTGAAACAATAAATTTTTTAATTTGGTTTAATTTGTTGTTTTAAAGTTTATATTTACGGTTATGTTATTTCGATTTTATCATAAAAAATATGATAAAGTAATGTAATACAAAAGAATTGTGTTTCTTGGAGATCAGACAAAATCTTTTATTATAATCAGACTTTAAAAATAAATTCAAATCTATAATATCAATATTAATCAGATAAATAGTATGAATTATTCTGAAAATAAACTATCAATTTGAAACTTTTGTGATGCTTTTCATTTTACAAACAATCAATGGAATTGAGCTTAAAAAGATTGAAAAAAGAAAATAACTTAAATAATAATAATTTGAAAAAATTAGATATAAAATTATAATATTTGAAAAAATAAGCATGGAAAATATAGACGTTGTTAAAAGGCCAAATGACTTATTTTCATCTAAGGTTTTGTTAAATGACAATTTTCATTTTAAAACTTTTAAAAAGTCAAATATTCATCTTTTAATCAAAGTCAACGGTTAAATTTAAATATCAACCATTAAATTTAAGTGATCAAAGAGATTTTTTTGAATAAAAAGTTTAAAAAATAATAAAAGAAATTTTATAAAAATAATTAAAATATAAAATAACATTAATATAATATTATAATTATAATAAATAACTTAAATAATTATAAAAAATAAAAATAAAATTTTAAACAAAATAGTCACCATTATTGATAATATCGTTGATGATAGTGGTTGTCAAAAACCTAAAATTGACGATTAAATTTGATCATTCATTAAACTAGATAACCATTTCTGATTATTTGATTATGTTTACAATAACCACCATCATCGGTGGTAGTGGTCTTTTTTCTAAATTTTAACTTTTTAACTTTTTATTCATTTTTAAAAATTATTATTATATTAATATTAAAATTTATTTTAATATTAATATTATTTATTTTTTAATTAAAAGTATTTTAGTTATTTTATTAAAAACATTAATAAAATTAGAAAAAATTTGGTTTATAAACTTAAAAAAGGATCGAAAAAAAAAAAAGAAAAAGTGAGATAGCAATAATTTGAAAACAGAAGGTACAAAATTGTGATATTAAAAATAATTAGATAACAATGTAATAATCTGAAACAATAAGGATAACAAGGAATTATGTCAAAGTCTTTCCTCGCTGTAAATATAAATGTCTGATCACATTGCCTTTACCAAAGTCTATTTTGGCTAAAAACGTACGCCATGACAGCTCCAGAACTTAAATTTCTCTCGTCGATCTTCGCGTTTAGGTCTCCGGTGCGATGTCTCTGAATCTTCGGTACCTTTTCTTCGTGAGGTATGTAACGTTTTTCTGCTAGGAGTTTTGGGTTCTTGTTCTGAAAACATTTTAACAAATAATGACTTTTACAGAACTTTTATGGAAGATAGGATGAGCAATAATAGTTTGAAAATATGAAGTACAAGATTATAATATTTTAAACGATGAGATTAAAAATAATAATAATAAAAATCCATAAGGATTAAAAAAATTATCTCAAATTCCTTCTCTTTCCAAGTCTCTTCTTCTTCCTTTGGTCTCTTGTGATTTGGCCGAAAAAATTCACTATTTACAACTGTCTCTAGCTTGAAAGCACTCAACCAAATTTAAAGAACATAAAATTTTGCTCTTATCGATTTTGACGCGATGGGTCTCCATTGTTTTATCAATTGATTCACTCTCAAAAGTTAAATAATAAAAAAAATAAATTATAAAATATTAAAAATTAAAAATTTAAAAAATAATACACCAAACGTTGATAAGCTCAAACTTAGTGTATCTGGATTTACATAAGACTCGAATTTAAAGCTCAAATCCATTAAACGTAATTCAATTTAAAAAATTATAACTAAATTTTATAATTTATATAATTATATGTTCATAAATTAATCTCTTATATTTACAGATGGATATTGGATTATATATGTAAATTTTAAAGATAAAGAAGTTATTGTATTATACTCAACCAAATCTTTAAAATATTTAAAAAGTATAACATACACTAACAATAAACTTGAACAAAATTTGAGATTCGCTTTATTAATGAATCATAAATTTAAGTTATAAATTCGAATTATGAATTCATATATTTGTACAATAAAAATTCTATTCAAAATTTTGTATATTTTTATATATAAATTTTAATTTATATTTTTTTCTTCAAAAAATTAGTCTTTTTATTTTATTTTTTTTTTTGTGAAAATGGAGCTAATACTGAAATCGAAAAAAATAAAATGGAATTGAGTTAAAAAAAAGATTGAAAAAAGAAAAAGACGAAAAATAATAATTATAATAATTTGAAAAAATAAGATATAAAATAATAATATTTTAAAAAATAAGTACGGAAAATATAGACATTTTTTGAAATGCAGAAGCAGGCTGGTGTGGTATTAATTTCAAGAGTGGAGTCTTTGTCGTGTGGCTACTTCCTGGAAGGAGACTTTTGTATTTGTCGGATTAATTGTCTCGTGGCTGCTTCCTGGAAGGCTTCTTTTTTACTAAGAAAAAGCAACGAAAATACATGATTGATTGATGAAACAACTACTTTGATTTTCTACCACAATTCAATGAATTGAATTTTGTGCAACTTTCATATATGAATTTATGGACTCGATAATGAATCTTATCATCTCAATTCGGTCGAGTGTAATCTGTTTTCATCATCTTCGGTTTTCTTCTCTCTCAATCACTCACGAGCCTCTTTAAAACCACTTCCCTTGATTTCTTGAGTTTGCACCTTTTACTTTCTTTAAAAACAGATTTTTCTTTTGCTTTAAAAAAAAAAATAATTTATGTTTAATATTTCTGATTTCTTCAAAACCCCCAAAAAAAAAAAGAAATTTGCTTTCGGTTTTTTCTCCTTTACCAGAAAAAAAAAATTCGTTTCTCTTATTTATTGCTAATTTCGGCGGTTGTGTTCTAATTATTTTTATTTTCTTTACTTCTCTTCTGTTTTTCAGACTTGAAAAAAGTTTTAAAAAAATGGCTGATCTTGTCGGGAGTAACCCGAGTGGTGAGTCTTGTCCCTCAAGTTGGCCAGCGGGTGGCTGCTCCGATTTGGAGTCCATTTAAGTACTTGTACAAGTATATTACCAATTTCAAAAATCTCGAAAAGGAAGTTAAGAAGCTGGAGAGTACAAGAGACGAAGTTCAGCGTAAGATTACTGCAGCTGAAAACAATGTGCAAGGGAATAAATCTCGAAAATGGTCATTTTAAAAAAGTTGTGTTTACTTTTTTGCCCTTGTATGGTGGCGGGTAAATTGACTAAATTTGTACTACTGCTCTGTTAGTATTGCTAAGAATCGGTGGAATTGTTAAAAGAATAGAAGTTAGATAATAATTATTTGAAAAAGGAAGGTCCAAAATTGTAATCTTGGAAATAACTGGACTACAATGATAAAATATGAAACGATAAGGATAAAAAGGAATTATGTCAGAGTCTTTCGTCATTGGGTAATTGAATCTGTTCATGGACATGCCTTACCACGTCATTGGGTACAGCCCTGAGGCCGAGAGTTAAATTTAAATTGGAATGGCTGGGTTTAATAGTGCATTATATCCTTTTGTACAGAAATACCATTTCCTTTTTGTGGTTATTAATGTTATTGTAGGAGCTGTCTGCAAACACTACCATAGGGACACAGATACTTGAAAGCTGTGGATTAAGATTTGATCAATCTTATTTCTTGATAGCACTGAGCGCCTTGTTTGGCTTCGCTTTACTTTTAGTAAAATTGTGGATATTTCTTTTGCCTTTCAACTGCCACTTAGAAATTGCTTCATTAGCCAAAAAGGATCATGAGGATGGACGTGAGATATATCACCAGATAGTGCTGAGTCATCATGCTCTTCAGAGCTCGTACTTTCATGTTCTTGTTCTCCTAAAGTTTGAGATCTATATTCAACTTTTCGAGGTTTAGTAGCACTCAAATTGTCAAGAAATTGAAGCAAATGAGCGAAACCTAGTCACCAAACCTAGAAGGCATCGGCAAAAAGACATCAAAAATAGATTGAATTGATCAAATGACACCAGTAGATAATGATATATCATGGGAACACATCCACGTGGAACATTTCTTGCAGCAACTATCAAGACAAAATAAGCATGCCTAGATCTCATATGACCACTGTAAAAACATATTAATTTAAATGGTTGAATAGAAAATATTAAGAAGTAAATGAACAACTGATCTTTAATTGTAACATTAAACTACATAAAACAATCAATTTCTTAATGGAGAAAATAATATATGTTGACAAGGGATAGAATTAGAAAATCTCAATCTAAAAATATAGTCATCTCTTGATCAATATCACGTTCAATCTCAAATGAACCAATCTTTGGCTAGTAGTAATTTCTTTGCAATCCAAAGTCTCATTAGATTCATAATGTTTACTCCTTTTTGACCTGAAAGTATTTTCCATTTGATCCTCTCGTGAAAATTAAATGACAACAACATTAGAGTCATGCGTAAGAAATGAGAGATTACTCTGAATTAGTCTGCAATAATTGAACCAAAAAATCATTCCTATCATGTACCTTAAACAAAATTCTCATTAGTCAACCCCTCATACAATGCTTCCCATGCTAGAGGTCTTCACTAGAAAAGGTCTACAAATTCTTGTCAATTGTAGGTTGCTCGAGACCATCTGAAGCATCATGAGAAGAAAGCTTCTGCTTTGGTGTGTTGAAGATTAATTTGTAATTTCTAGGTGCATTACACAATTTCAAATTTGTAGAACAAGTTTATGTTCACACGTGATTCAATGTTGGTGCACATGGTTCATGGTTCAATGTTCAAACATGATTATGCACAAGTTCGATGTTAGGTTATTAATTATAATTCATGTAAAAGTTCAATAGTATAAGTTCAGTGTTAGGTTCTTAATGTTTCACATACAAGTTCAATGTTAGGTTCATGTATTTATAATTTAAAAAGTCTCTTTGTAACTATAAATACTCTATTGGTTTTGCATTTGAGATATAGATGAAAATTTACAAGTCTTCCTTACAAACACTTCTCTCACACAAGGACAAGAGCAAAAGCATGAAGTAGACTATGACAAAGTGTTTGCACTTGTAGCTCGTATGGAGACAATTTGTTTGTTGATTTCTTTGACAGCACAAATGAAGTGGAAATTTTGCCAACTTAATGGAAATTTTCTTTTCCAATTTTGTCTTCTCTTGAGTTCAATTGATAAACAATATTATTAAAAAAAAAAATTATTGACAAAATAAACTTACTTCGGTGCAACAACCCCAATGAAGTGAGAGGCTTCAAACTAAATTGAACAACGATCCAAATTTAGGCCAACTTGGATCACATCCTCTCTTATTGTTCATTTTGTTCATCATCTTTACGAAATCAACAAGAATGGAATCAACATCGTAATTTTATAGAAATTTCAACTTCCAAGTTAAGAGACTTTATTGCTCAATTTGAAAGGACTAATACTTTGTAAATACAATAGATACATTGCTCTCAAAAAGGTAAATGAAACAAATCTTATATTAAGTCATGCCAAACTCATCGGAGTAAATAAAATAAACTAAAAAATGAATAGTTGCCAAATATTACTGCATTTGAGCTAAGCTAAGCTGAGTATTGCATAACTTGAGCTTGACTCAATTGCATTTAGCCAAACTCAAGTTCAAACTCACTAAGGTGGAATGTTCTTGGCTCAAACTTAAAATTGGATCTACATAGACACACACACACACACACACACGCACAGACGCGCACACACACGCACACACACACATGCGCACACACGTTCACACGTGCACACACATTGCCAAATATTGTTGCATTTGAGCTAAGCTGAGCTGAGTATTGCATAACTTGAGCTTGACTCAATTGCATTCAGGCAAAACTCAAGTTCAAACTCACTAAGGTGGAAAGTTCTTGGTTCAAACTTAAAATCGGATCTACACAGACACACGCATAGACGCACACACACACGCACCCACAAACACGCACACACACACACACACACATACATACATACATATATACATACATACATACATATATCAATTACCTTCCATATTCAAAACAGGAAACTTCTTCAAGCCAAGATTTTAATTGATGATAAAACACTTCAAGCACTTGATCCCAAAAACTTCTTCGATAAAGATGTCTTTGCACTGATCCATAGAAGCTTTTCAAGTACCTAACATGTAATAATAAAGCTCAAATGCACACATTTGTCAGAGTAATAAAGAGAATACAAAGTTCTGATGAACATGACTTGGCAAGGCAGTGCAAAATTTTCTAGGTGAATATGAGGACGGATCTGTCCATTAAACTGAGATAAAAAAATGCTTCATATGTGAAGGATGATGAAAAGACTCAATTAAGTAAAGATTAGAAAGAGTAAGAAATCCAGGGATCAATCAGCAATTGCATCAGCGAGATATAATATTACTAGATATTATGCAGTGAAAGGAAAAACCACATAGAAGCTGCCATAAACACCAAAGGCTGAACATATTGAAGCCACAGAAACTTAAGAATCTGTCACAAGGCAAAAATTAATCAACCTGATAAAAAGGAAACTTAATTTACAGAAAAATATTTGTTTTTGACATATGAAATTATAGAGAGACTATTAAGGACTGAAATTGAAAAACAGAATACCATATGAGAATGAATCATGGCTGAGGGAGGATAGATCATGGAGTTTTAAAACCATTCCATAAAATTGATTATCTGAAACTGGAGTAAACAGAGAAACGACATAAAGCATTCAACTATTGATAAATCATAATGCTTGAATCTCGTGCTTGACAACCTGCAAAGAGTAATTTAACGATCTCCAGAACAAGCTGGATGAATGATTATCCAAGTGTTCATACCCACAAATGGCTGAAGCTTGGATTATGACGAAAAGAGCATCATGAGAGAAAGTGTAGCAAACAGAGACAATATGGAGCACAGCAAAACAAATCCGTGTCTGATACACATACCATGTCCTTTTAAATCAGAATTTCCAGTGCTTACATAATCTTGTTAAAAATGTCCTCAATCTAGTAACACAACTCAGAATTCAATTAAAAAACAACAATCAACACACAGATATTACAATAATAATATGGCATTACTTATCAGAATCATGAAGCAGCCCATAATCACAAACAACTCCTGCAGATGCGAATCCAGTCTAACAAGTCAGAATTGAGCTAAAAGAAATGAACCATATAATATACAATTCTAAAGGAAATTCAAGAAATTTGACACAAATTTCAAGAAATTCAAGAAATCCAGTCAAACAAATTCAAGAAATGAACCATAAACACAAATCCACTCCTGCGAATTTGACACAGGAGGTGCTTTATAATATACAATTCTAAAAGAAAAACATACATTCAGGGAAGAGCCAAGCTGGAGGAGGCTAAAAAATCTCAGACGATTCAGGAAATGATACGAGCCATACATTACTACCATCATTGAAGTCGAAAATCGAAGCATACATCCAAGGAAAATCATATGTCACCCCAAAGAAACCAGTTTCACCCATATAACATACAATGTGGTTCTATTCACAAAAATTCTTTAGCCGAAATATATAAGCTCTCTCTATCAAACAGAAACAATGCTCTACCATCCGAATCCTTCATTTCACTTCAATCACTCTTGCTCTTCTCCATCAAGCTTAAACATATAGAAAATATAATTCAAAACCATTTTCTCAGTCTTAGCTGGATAGAAATTTCTCTTATTTCCAAAATATGTATCACTACTGCTGTGATTTTCAATCAAATACAGTTCACTCGATACATTTACAAAGCTTTTGTAAGTAAAACGAGTTAACAATGGAGGCAAAGTTTCACTAACCTCCAAAGACTTAGGATTAACACTTAAAATATGACCATTTGACATCACTACATGAAATTTCTTCTCCTAATAAAAAATACCCTGAACATCAGGCGTAGACAATGGACTCGGTGCGAAGGACGGTTGGGGATTCTGGAGTCATATGTTAATAATGAACGGGAACAAGTTTCGGAGAGGGGAGAGGGACGGCGACGCGGAATGAGTTGCAGACGGCGTGGAAACGGCTGAGTTCTGTTTAGTTTGGAGGCATTGCGCGATGTTGAAGAGAATGGGGTTTGGGAAACTACACCATCGATGGTTGCGGGGGCGCCACGGATGGATGGATGATGATTTGGGGAAGAAATTGAAGCCTAAAAACAGTCAACAGGGTCCAAACAGCTGACAGAGGAAGAAGAAAAAGGAAAGGGAAAGTTTTCTTAATGAATCACAGAGAAAGACAACTGAGTTCGAGGCATAAAGCTGTTAAATATAATTACTATTTGAAAACATATTATTAAACTTTCAAATTTATATAATTATATTATAAATTACTCTCTTGTATTCAAATTTCAAAATTAGATGATATAATTAGACTTTTGAACATGTGGCTTGGAGCCATAGTTGTTGCATTCTGGTTTGGAACCGTAACCATAATCACCTGTAGAGGTAACGATGAGCAATGAGAAGAGAAGCAAAGATATTGTGAAGAAGACTTGATTGAGAGTTATATCTATGAAAATATTGTATAAAGAAAGAAGCGGTTTATCGGTGAGTTGCTCCGAAAAGTGCCAATATGGCCATTATATAGAAGAGATGGACGATGGATGTCCTATTTCTTTCATTGAATATAAATTAAAATATGCAAGCAAAAGAATGATACTTTTGGACGACTTTGAACATGATCTTTATTATATTTGCCACTAAAATGAACGTGAATACCTCTAAAATAGAAATAGTTGGACCCAAGTCCACCTTACTCTAGTTTATAGGATCAAGCTCAAGCTATAGTTTTAGGCTCGTTGATACTCAAATTGAACTTGAATCGAAAGATGTTTGACTCAGACTAGTTAGTGAGCTAATTATTCAAACTAAACCAGTCTAAGTTTAGCTCGTAACTTGAATCAAGAAAAACAGAACAATAATTAAAACGATATCAATTTGATCATTATAAAAACGACAATATTTTGATCATAATGGTCAAAATAACACTGTTTTAAGTGTCATAACTCGATTCTTAATTCACTTAAATTTGGGTATGAACTTGAGTCAAATCAACAAACCACGAATATGAACTGAGTTTAATTTGAACTTTCCTATCAAGTTGAACTTGAACTTTGTTTGAATATAGCACAATGAATTTAAGATGATCTTAAACTATTTTATTATCCATTTAATTCAAACTCAATTCAACTCATGTTGTAAACAGTATTATTATAATAAAACATACCAAATATTATTGAAGTGTAATTTTTCTTTTATCTTATTTAAAAAATTATCATATTTATCCCAAATATTATAAAACATATCAACTTTCACCGCTTTAGAGTCTAGTTCAGGTGTCATGTTCATTTTGTTTAATTAAACAAACCAACGAATAGGATCATAACTGCTGCATTTACTCAAGTGTCTGAATCCTCCACAGATCTTTCCACATTTCCTAAATTTTGTTTACCCTTTTATCGAATTAGGTAATTAAATCAAGTCTTTGTGTCTTTCACTTTAGTCCTTATACTATCCCAACTCATTCAAAGCTACAAATAGGGACCTGTCATGCGAAGGCTAAGCGATCCACACAACAGAGCTCCACTTCACACAAAAAAAATCTCAAACTCCTTTATGCTTTAGCATCAAAATTCAACCGAGAAACTCCTAGGAATCAATGGCCCTCCTCTATTTTTCTCTTATCTCTTGAGCTTAATCGATATACAATATCATTGCAAAAGAAAAAAAATTGTTGAAAAAGAAATCATCAACAAAACGAACTTACTTCAGTGCAATGACACCAATGAAGGAGAGAGTTTAAACCGAATTGAACAACGATCAAAACTATCATCTTCTATATTCAAAACAGGAAATAAGATTTCAAACTTTCAAAAGTTTATTGATATCATTATTATGCTTGAATCAAGCCACAGGCTTATCGAATTGAACAACTATAAGCTCAAACTCCGCTTGATATGAACTAAGCCACGAGCAGCTTGCGAATGTCTCGGCTTTGAAAATTAGTTGAATTTATTTACATTCAACTAATTTTATGCAGCCATGTATCTGGAGCTTTGATAAATGGGAGAAGCTGAAATCAAGGCTCATACAAGCACCAGCTGGCCGTCAATCGCCCTTGGTCGGAGAAACTGAAGTCCAGTTTCGTAATGACCAAACACATCTATTGGTGGTTCATGATAGCCAAATTTCCAATTATGACAGCAAGCTCGAATGTTCACGTTCTGTAAGTTTTGCTTCCATCTCATCTACTTGTAGTGTGTCATCAATCCACTCTCTCTTTTAGTAAACTTACCATATGATAATTTATTTGACCATGATCTTAATTTGATTGAAGTGTGTGGAAACATAGCATCACAATAATATAGGTTAATGAGACCCAAAATCACATATTCTTCTTTGCATAAAAGATAATGTAGCTTTTTATTGTCGTTTTACTTACTCCACCTTGACCAGTTAGAGTAAAACTTACTAGAACACATTTTTATGGATAGTTTGCTAGAAGCCATGTCCTTGTGCATGGTTGGAAGCTTTATTGCTGGTTCTGCAACGTCTCTGGCAAATGTTACCATGCACTTATGCTATGATTTTAAAACTTGTAGTGGTCTCCAAAAGATGCAATCCCTGCTCCCATGTCAAGTACAATATATTCATGTGATGGTTTGTTGGTGTCTTGCCAGTTTTTGTGATGGTGCTACTGGAGTTTTTGATGCAGACAATTTAAGGCTTTGGTTTGGAGCAGCCCCTTCTGCCTGCATGCCTTCTTTCACCGGTTAAGTGCATTATTCTATATAAAACTGGTTCAAAAATTAATTTCTTTGTATCAAAATGTAAAAGCAGTAGAGTCCATCCCTCACTGACCACATATTTTCTGCGGCAGCAACACTACACCTATCCTTTTGTTATAATGGCTCATCCAGCTGAGCCTAATCAAATTGCTCTCGGCATGAGTGATGGAGCAGTGCATGTAGTCGAGCATTCAGATACCGAGTTGAAGTGGGGTGGCACACCCTTCCAAGACAACGGCTCTCTCCCCTCTAATTCATTAAATCCTTCTTTAACTGGTCAACCGTCAGAGCTCCCTCCCAGGTAACTGGCGCAACATATTGCACTTCTCTTCCCAATAGGCTTCATGATTTTGTATGGTAGAAATTCTATTCAAGATTTTTCATACTTTTTGTGCATGAATTTTAATTTATATCTTATTCTTTAGAAAATTAGTTTTTTTAATTTACTTCGTGGTTAGTCAGATTCTGGATGTATAATTTTTTTCTTGGAAATAGAGCTGATACTAAAATTGAAGAAATAAATGGTAATGGCTTGTGACGATGAGTGAAAATCTTGTCCTTTTGATCATTCTTACTTGAACAAAGGGTTAATTTTATACTATTAAAGTAAGGTTGAATTAGATTCGAATCAAATATGAATTAAGGTTAACTTTAGATCAATAATTTGAAATTTTTGAATTCAAACTCGATTTAATTTGTAAAATTGAGGCTTGAATTTAGTTTAAAAGTAATTTAACTTTAAACTTGATTTTAAAAGTAATTTAACTTTAAATCCGATTTTGTGGAATTTAAATTTGGATGTCCATAGTAGGTTTTAACTTGACTTATTTGTTAAATTGAGTTCATTCTTTGGCTTAGCTTGGATAAAATTTGATATATTCATGTTCGAATTTTATGTGCTTGATTTAAGTTGTTAGTATTCAAGTTCGGATCTTATCTAACCGTAGATAACCTTGTTTGATACAGTATTGTCCAATCTTTTAATAAATATTTGTGAAATTTAATATAATTGTAATGAATTTATATTTATTGTGTATGAGGTAGAGAAATATTTGAAACAAGAATTTTTTATTTTTTAATTTGGTTTGATTTGTTGTTTTCGAGTTTATGTTTACGAGTATGTTATTTTGATTTATTATAAAGAATCTAATAGAATATTATAGTACGAGAGAATTGTGCCTTTTAAAGACAAGTTGAAATCTTCTATTAAAATCAGATTCTAGAAACTGATTCAAATCTATAATGTAACCATCAATGAGATAAATAGTATGAACAGAATTAAAATAAAACTATTAATTCGAAACTTTTGTAATGTTGGTAGTTTTACAAACAATCAATCTAATTGAGTTAGAAAAGATTGGAAAAAAAAAGACTAAAATAATAATTATTTACAAAAATAAGATAATAATATTTGAAAAAAAAAGCACGGAAAATATAGATATTGAAGGGCCAAACAACTAATTCTCACCCAAGGTTTACCTATATGACAATTTCTACTCAAAAAATTTTAAGAAGTCAAATATTTATATGTTAATCATAATTAACGGTTGAATTCAACAATCAATTATTAAATTTAATTAGTCAATAGATATTTTTGTTTTGTTATAAAAAATTTAAAAATTAATTTTATAAAAATAATTAAAATATAAAATAATATTAAAATGATAATAAATAATTTAAATAATTAACAAAAAATATAAAATAAAAATAAAAATAAATTAAAAACAATCACTGTTATTGATAATGTTATTGACAATAATGATTGCCAAAAACCTAAAATTGAAGGCCAGATATGACCATCAATTGAATCAATTGATCCTTTCTATTCATCAAGTTAAGTTTACAATGGTAATCGTCGTCGGTGTGATGGTCACATTTTTTAAAATTTTATTTTTATTTTTTATATTTTAAAAGATTTTTATTAATTTTTAAAAATTATTATTATATTATATTAACATTATTTTTATTATAATATTAATATTATTTATTTTTTAATTAAAAGTATTTTAATTATTTTATTAAAAATATTAATAAATTTAAAATAAAATTTAATTTATAAATAAATAAATATTCGACTTTTTTTAAAATTTTAAACGAAAATTCATTCAAAGAAACCATAGTGGGAATAAGTCGTTTGGCCTTGTTGAAGTTGTGGCTGCTTCATGGAAGCTGCCTTTGTATTTGTCAGATTAATTGCTTATTCATTTTCCGCCGTGTGAAGATGAATGAGAGATGAATGCGTTGGCTTTTGTCAGACTAATTAATTATCTCTGTCCTTCGCCATCCTTCATTTTCCACGACAAATCAATGAAATGAATTTGTTTGCACTGGAATGATGATGTGTTTGTACTGGAATTTGTTTGAGCAAAAATTGATACCCAAATTTTACTAATCTTATACTTAAGTTATCCTACCTGTGTTTCCAGTAATGATTCTGGATCAATACAGTAGACTTAGGGTTAAACTGTTTATCCAATCAGCAACCCTATAATAAAACTGTTCACCAATTTGTTTTTATTTGAGTTTCATCTTAATTTGAATTTCACCTTTACTTGTCAGTTTACTTCTAGGTCATTCATTATATCTATTACAGACTTACACAACTGTATATAGACATGTTTAGATTCATATCGAATTTAAATATAGTTTAATTCAAGTTTAATTTGAATCTTAAATAATAAATTTAAATTTAAATTCGTTTAAATTAATTAAAACATTTTTAGAGTTTATCAATAAGATAAATAGTATTATTTATAGGATAAATAATATCATCAACGATTTGAACTAAATTCGGCCTAAATTATTAAATTGAAGCATTTGCCTAAATTAAATATGAATCAAGTGAAACACCAATTTAAATCAAAATGATTCAGTTTGAATCTAATCATAATTATGAATAATGACTTTTTCAAACAACCTTTACATAAGATATGATGAACAATAATAAATCGAAAACATAGGGTAAAAGATTATAATATTTTAAACGATGAGACTAAAAATAATATCAGAAACCATAAGAATTAAAAAATTATCTCAGAGTCCCTCTCTTTTCAAGTCTCTTCTTCGTCTTTTGTTCTCTTGTGATTTAGCTGGAAAAAGACACTATTCACAATTGTCTATAGCTTGAAAACACTCAACCAATTTCTTTACTTCTCTTCTGTTTTTCAAAGTCGACAAAAGTTTTAAAAAATGGTTGATATTGCTGGGAGTATCGGGAGTGTGGTGAGTCCTGTCCTCGAAGTTGGCAAGTTGTTGGCTGCTCAGTTTAAGTACTTGTACAAGTATAGTACCAATTTCAAAAATCTCGAAAAGGAAGTTAAGAAGCTGGAGTATAGAAGAGACGACGTTCAGCGTAGGATTACTGAAGCTGAAAACAAAGTGGAAGAGATCAAACAGGAAGTTAAGGACTGGAAGACGAACGTGGAGAAGATGATTACTGAAGCAGAGCAGTTGATTCAAGAGAAAGCAAACAACCCTCGATGTTTCAGGGGATTGTGCCCCAACTTCATCATTCGTTACAAACGAAGCAAGAAAGCATTCAAATTAAAGAGGGATGATATTGATCCACTCATCCAGCAAGAAACGGAATTCCACGAAATTTCCTTTCCTACTAATCCGCCGGAGATCTGGCTTAGATCTAGCGAAGATTATTTGGCTTTTGAATCAAGAAACTCCACCGTGAAGAACGTTTGGGATGCTTTAAAAGATGAGACTGTCGACAAAATTGGTGTTTTTGGGATGGGTGGTCTTGGGAAGACCACTCTTGTGCATGAACTTGGTAGGAAAGCCAAGGAGGAAAATCTCTTTGAGGAGATTGTTTTTGTAGAGGTAAAGAAACATTCAGTACAATATTGTTAAAGGTTTGCCCTTATTTGCTGTTTCCGATTGGGCATATATATATTTATATATATTGTTTTCGTCTTACAGGTAACAGAGTCTCCTGATACAAAAAAGATTCAAACAATTATTGCTGAGAAGTTGGGTCTGACATTCAAAAACGAAAGCGAAATGGCGAAGAAGCTGTATGAAAGAATGAAGGGCAAGAATATCCTTTTAATTCTTGATAATATATGGGAACCTCTAGATTTGACAGAAACATTTGGAATTCCTTCCGGAGTTGATCGCGGAAGAAATAAACTTCTTCTCACAACAAGAGACGTAGGTGTGCTGCGAACAATGAATTGCACAAATAATTTCGGGATGGCCATTTTAAGTCAAGAAGAAGCTTGGACCCTGTTCACCAAAATGGCAGGTGTGTTATAGAATTTTCACTCGTATGTTTTCTTGCTTAACATATTTTAATTCTTTTAATTTTAAATTATTTTTTGTACTTTGATGTGAACAATAAAACATCCCATACAGAGGGTGACATATTCCCATCCACTAAGGTTAAAAAAATAATTTCTCACTGTCTGTTAAATTTTTTAAGAAATTTTGTTTTATTTTTTATGAATTTATTGGAAAGACAAAAAAATTTCAAGTTAACTAGCACTTTTACTTCCAATATTTTATTAATTAATGTTTGTATCGTAATTTATAATAATTTCAATTAAAAGTAAAAAAAAATTTACTAGTATAAATATACATAGGGGTGTTATTGATATATAATCGTATATTTATGGATAAAGTGTAATTTTGGAAATGTTAGGATAGTGAACGAAACTTTATGGGGTTGTAGAAATTTTAAAAAGCTAAGGGTGTTTGATAACTTCTCAAAATTATATATTCCTCTTATTAGTTTTAAAAAAGACTATTCACCGTTATAGAATACATAATTCAGTAAGTTAAGGGTGTAAAAGTTATAAACTATTATGGCTTTAGCAGAGTTTCAAAACATATGGGGGTGAATTAAACAATTTTTAAATAAGATAGGGTATATTCATTTGCCCCTAATAGGTTTTTAAAAAACTATTGACTTACACCCCCAATTTATATTAGTGGGATGAAATGACTTAAATACTTTTTGATTATTAATAATAACAATTGACTTTGTAGATGAGTGAGAAATTGAGTTCTTTAAAATTAAACTGTGGGAATGAATCATTTTATCAAATCTTGGGTAGGAAATAGTCTTTGGCCTAAATAGAAATAGTAATGACAAGAAATAATTACTCCATTGCTAATAATGTTGATTTGGTGTTGTATATAGGATTATTAAAACAGATAAACAGAATAATTTAACAATCTGCTAAATAGTATAATACACAACTGTAGTTATTTTCAGCCTAAATTCACACTAATAAGAAGGGACCTGACAGTTTCATTTCCAGTTTCTCTGATTTTCTATGATAAGATAATAATGCTTACTATAATTCTAACAACAATTAGAACTGATCCTATTTTTAGATCAAAAGCATGTAAATACAAAATGCAATTACTATAATTCTAACTTCTTGTGCAGGTAATGTTATTCAAACACCGGAATTGAATCCTTTACCAAAAGATGTATGTAATGAATGTGGAGGCTTGCCGATTGTCATTAGTACAATAGCCAAAGCATTAAGGAACAAGAGAGAAGAATATCAATGGAAAGATGCCTTGCGGGAACTACGAGCACCATCCCCAGCAAGGTTCACCAGACATTTGGAAAAGGAATATACAAAAATTAAGTTGAGTTTGGATTATTTAGAAGATGATGAGCTCAAGAAAGTTTTTATAATTTGTAGTCTAATGGAAAACAATGCTTCCATTTTAGACTTACTGAAAATTTTCATGGGCTTGGGTATTCGTGGAGTTAACCTTACTGTAGAAGAAACACGAAATAAACTAAAGGTCGTGGTGAAGGAACTCAAAGATCATTGTTTATTACTTGATGGGGGAACTACAGAAAGATTTTCTATGCATGATGTTGTTCGCATTGTTGCTATAACATGTGCATATACAGATTGCCATGTATATACAGAGAAAAATGACTTTGAAAGTGAATGGAAGGATGAAGATAAACTTGGAAAATGTAGAATAATCTCCTTAGTTGGTAATGATATTATAACTCGACTTAGGCGTGAAGGATTAGATTGTCCAAAACTTGAATTTTTTCAAGCAAGTCGAATGGGTTATTCTTTCGAAATTCCAGAGGATTTATTTAAAGTGATGCCAAAGCTTAGAGTGTTGAATTTAGTTGGACAACAACAATTGTCATTGCCATTATCAATTGATCATCTGACAAACCTTCAAACGTTGTGTTTAGATTATAAGAGAATTAAAGATGTTGCTGTTATTGGAAAGCTTAAGAAGCTAAAAGTCCTTTGTTTGAGACAAGCTTGTATTGAGGAGTTGCCTATGGAAATGGGTCAATTGACTGAATTAAGGTTTTTAGATTTAACCAATTGTGAGAATTTGGAAGTTATTGCTCCAAATGTGATTTCAAAATTATCCAAATTGGAAGAACTTTATATGAAGGGATGTTTTGTTAAGTGGGAGATTGAATTACTCAAGGAATTAAAGCTTTTGACTGGTCTCACTAGTTTAGAATTGGATATTGAAGATAACAAGACTTTGCCTCGAGACTTCTTTTCCAAAGAGCTTAAAAGTTACCAAATATCAATAGGATATAAGTTAGGCTATGTTCCAAGAATTGACATGGAATATGAGATTTATACGCAGTTGGATTTTAAATTTAATTCTATTTTAAAGAAGTTGGATTTTAAATTTAATTCTATTATCTCCATAGAAGAATTATGTGGAATCAAGAATGTTGAATTCTTATGCTTGAGCAGAGATTTCGACGATGAGAACGATTTTGAGCATTCAAGAGTCAGTATTCATTACAATGAAATTACACCATTTTTTAATAAAAAGGTTTGATTTATTGTAACTTATTATTCTTTTTTATTATATATATTCTTATTTTTTTTAAAGTTTATTTTCAATTGTTAACTGACATAATTATAGTATTCTCTTTTGTGTATTTTTTCCTAGTGATTTTAAATTTTTAGATTTAGTTCGATTACTCCAATAAGTACTCTTTCTTTTTTAAATTTTCTCATAGGAGTTCATAAAAATTGAAACAACAATTAACTTTGGCTGTGGCTGCAGGTTATCTTTCCTGATTTAAAGGTGTTGAAATTGAAGAATATTATTTTTAGAAAGATTTGGGACAGCGAACTTCCAACTTCCTCCTTTCAAAATTTGAAAGAATTGAGGTTGCGAAGATGTACAAAGATAAAATATGTGTTTCCTTCGTCAATAGCCAAACGTCTCCAGCAACTCCAATGCATTCAGATATGGGATTGTGAGGTTTTAGAGGGAATTGTTGATGTAGAAGAAGGAACAGAACCAGCTGTCAATGTTTTCTTTCCGCAGGTAACCGATTTGGTGCTTCAATTGAAAGCATTGTGGGTGACAGGCTGTGATAAATTTAAGATGTTGCCAGAATCCCTCTATTTTGGCCAAAAGGTATGAGAATCCAATTTTATTCTTTTTTTTAATTGTTTATATAATATTACATAAATTCAAAACAATTGACTTGGTAGCAATAAAACACTAAGCTTCTAAAAATTTAATCCTTGTTTTTTACAGAAAAGTATCCGTTAAAGGTGAAAAATATTTATTAAGGTAAAAAATAGAAATCCTTACAAATGATTAGCTCAAAATATTAAATTATTTGTGAATAATGGGAAATTATATTTAATTTTAATATTATCTTTGTACTTTGCTTGAAACAGTTTTATCTCTTAAAATTGGGTTTTCCTAATGTTATAATAATTAACAATTTAAATATCGGTAATAATGTGTCACCATTTGATTTTTTTGACTTTATTATTAATTCAAAATTACTACAATATAATTAATTTCTAATTTGACATTCATTATAATTGCATATTACATTAGTTATTTCAAAATTATGTCAACATAATTTGATAGTACATCGAGTAAAAAATCATATTAATTTTGAAACAAATTATATAAATGTAAATGCCAATCAAATATGTATTGAATTATTTTATGCATACAACTGTACTTGGTATTGTAGGCACTATTTAATATCATGTTATATACAAATATTTATCATTTCATGTGATAATGTTATAGCTTATAAATCATACATTTTAAATACATTATATGAGTCATAGTATCTCTCTCTTTTATGAGCTTTTTAATAAGGTATTATTAGGTTATAAAAATAATAGATATAATTTTATTTTTATTAGAAATATATATAATAAAAGCGTGGTCTTTTATATCATTTGAAAGCTTAATGAATTGAATCATTTTTATTAGAAATATTAATAGAAATATATTTTTATTAAAATTATAAATATAATTGCAGTATTCTTTCAAATCTTTTTTACTAGTGATTTAAATTTTTAGATTTAGTTCAATTACACCTCTAAATACTCTTTCTTTTTTATAAGTTCATAAAAATTGGAACAACAATTAACTTTGGCTGTGGCTGCAGGTTATCTTTTCTGATTTAAAGGTGTTGAAATTGAACGATATTATATCTAGAAAGATTTGGGACAACCAACTTGCAACTTCCTCCTTTCAAAATTTGAAAGAATTGGTGCTGCGGAGATGTACAAAGATAAAATATGTGTTTCCTTCGTCAATAGCCAAACGTCTCCAGCAACTCCAATACATTCACATAAGTAAATGTGGGGTTTTAGAGGGAATTGTTGATGTAGAAGAAGGAACAGAACCAGCTGTCAATGTTTTGTTTCCGAAGGTAACCAAATTGGAGCTTGAAGATTTACCAGAGTTTACAGATTTCTATCCTGGAATACATTATTCAGAATGGCCAAAATTGAAAGACTTAGAGGTGATAGGCTGTGATAAAGTTAAGACGTTTACTTCAGAGCCAAAATCTCTGTGTTTGGACAAAAAGGTACAAGAATTCAATTTTATTCATTTTTTAAAATTTATTTATATTAATTACATAAATTAAAAACAATTGACTCAGTAAGAATAAAGCACTATGCTTCTAAAAATTCAATCCTTGTTTTCTACAGAAAAATATTCATGGGAGGTAAAAAAAATAAAATAAAAGTCCTTACAAATGATTAACTCAAAATATTAAATTATTTGTGAATAATAGGAAATTATATATAATTTTAATAATTTCCTCTGCTTTGCTTGAAATAATTTTATCTTTCAAAACTAGGCCACTCTAGGGTTATAAATTTTTGTCCAACAGAAATTTCAAAATAACAATGCTATGTGTATTTATATTAACAATTTAAATACTAATAATGATGTGTTGCTATATGATTACGTTTTATTTTATCTTTAATTTAAAATCAGTCAATTATGTGTGACACATTATAATTGATACATAATTTCATACTCATTATAATTACACATAACATTACTTATTTTAAAATTATGTCAACATTATATTCATCGTATTAATGTTATACTTTATAAATCATGCATTTTGAATACGCTATGTGATTCATAGCATTTCTCTCTCTCTTTTTTTTTTTAACTCTATAAGTGATTATTAGGTTTTCAAAATCATAAATATAATTTTACTTTTATTAGAAATATATGTAATATGAGAGTAGTCATCCATATAATTGGAAACCTTAATAAGCTGAATCATTTTTCATGAATATTGAATGTGTATACTAAATTAAAATATTAAGGTTTTCTTAAAAAAAATAATAAATTAAGTTATATGTTTACTTAGTAGTTTTGAAAAATAGTTTTTGAATATAATTTTAATATTAATTTTATTTTTTTAAAGATTATGGTAACACAGAGTAAGTCATTAACTAAACTTTTATTTTAATAATATAATTACAAAGTTAATTGGATTTTGTTTTTATGACTTTGTAGATCAACCACGATTTGGACTCTTTTGAATTAAGGGATATTGGGGGACAGTTTGGCGGATCGATTAGCTGGCGGAGTGGATTTAAATGTCTTAACATCTCCACTTATTCGTCAGCAGATATTCCACTTGGGATGGTCCTTCAAAGATTTGCAAATCTTACACGTCTTGATGTTCGTGGTTGCCATGGGTTCGTTAACTTAGCAACATCTTCAACGGCTGGAAGCTTGGCACAGTTGAGAGAATTGGAGATTTCATCTTGTAGAATGCTGATTGAAATATTAGAAAATGAGGGAGATGCAACAACTGAGATTGTTTTTGAAAAATTGAACAAGTTGTCACTTTCTAAGTTAGAAAGTCTTGTATGCTTCTGCTCAGGGAGTTACACTCTCAATTTTCAATCTTTGGAAGAGTTAAATATAACCGAATGTTGCAATATGAAGACTTTCTGTGGAGGATTCTTGATCACTCAAAAGTTAAAGAAAATCAATTATGAGGAAATAAAAGTAGAGATCGAGAGAAATAATCTTAATGAAACCTTACAAAGATTATGTAAAAAGCAAAGTCAGGTATGTATTCAATTAATTTAGTTTATATTTTTACTTACATCCGCAAATTTATTTAGTTTAGAATAACAATAAATAATTATTTTTTAATTACTTTATTTTAAAGTAATTATTAGTTTTTGCTGCAGGACATCTCCCTTGGTTGGAAGTTGAAGTACAAGGACTTCCATGATAACAATTCTACGGAGATTTGCTACAACCAACATCCAATTTCCTTCTATCAAAATTTGACACACTTGGCCTTGTGGAATTGTGGAAACATAAAATATGCTTTTCCATCTTCCATTGCCAAAAGCCTCCACCAACTCCAACAACTAAAGATAATAAATTGCAAGGTTTTAGAGGAGATTGTTGCAAAAGAAGACGGAACAAATGCAGTTGTCAATTTCAATTTTCCGAATTTAACCTCATTGAAGCTTGAAGATTTACCAGAACTTACGGTTTTCTACCCTGGAATAAATAATTTAGAGTTGCCAAAGTTGAAAGAGGTGGTGGTGAAAAACTGTGTCAAATATGTTAGCTTCAAAGAAATCAATGGGGAAACTGAGCTTAATATTTTAGATCCAAAATCTATCTTTGTGGACAATAAGGTGCGAATCTCTTATTTCATTGTTTCTTTAAAAAGAAATTACCTTTCTTCATATATATGTTACATGTATTCAAAAATTTAATCTTGGAATTCTTAACATTTCTATTTTTCCAGGAAACAAAAATTAAGAAAAATTAATGGTTCTTTGATTTGAAAAAAATTACTTTAGGATTATCCTACAACTTTAACCTTCTTATTTGTTTGGATTTTGCCGTCATTGGTCAACTTTTATTATAATTTTCATCATCTATACGAGTACATTTCATGGTTCAGATTATGAATACTAATTGATTATAATCTATTCATACTTTTTATGGAATTTTTAATTAATGACATTACTATTTTTCATGAATTTATAGAAATGCTTTTAAGTATTGATTTATTTGATAATTTGTTTTTTCATAACAATTAAAGTTTGTTTTAAGAATTATCAAAAACTAACTGGATATTATTTTGATGGATTTGTAGATCAACTTTGATTTGGAGGTATTTAGATTAAATGATGGTAAGAAATATATTTGTTGGCAGAGTCAATCGAAATCTCTTAGAATCTTTAATGATAACTCTACAAATATTCCCCTTCGACTCCTTCAAAGATTTGAAAATGTGAGAGAGCTCCAACTATGTTTCAATCGATACAAAGACATTAAGAGCCTATGTGACTTCCCAAATATTGAAGTTCTAAATGTATATGACTGTAACAGATTGATGAGTCTAGTTCCATTCTCAGAATCTTTTCAGAATCTTAAAGTTTTGAAGGTAGTTTATTGCAATGGATTTATAATGAAGTTAATTACATCTTCGGTGGCTAGAAGCTTGGTGCAGTTGAGAGACTTGAGCATATCATGTTGTGGAATGCTGACTGAAATAGTAGAAAATGAGGGAGATGCAACAAGAAGTCCTGAAATTGTTCTTAAGAATTTGAACAAGTTGTCACTTGAATGTTTAGAAAGTCTTACATGCTTTTGCTCTGGGAATTACTCTTTTAGTTTTCCCTCTTTGGAAGAGTTAATTATATGTGACTGTCCCAATTTGAAGATTTTTTGTCAAGGAAGCTTATCTATACCAAAGTTGTACAAAGTCATTTATGAGGATGAGACAGAGGTAAAGATTGAGAAGAATAACTTGAATACAACTTTACAACAAAAGCACGAAGAAGAGGTATTTATTTAATTAATTAGTTTAAATTCGAGTAATTTTCTAATAATATTATTTTTCAGTGAATTTTAATTAATTGTGTTTTAAACAATGTTGACCTTGCACATTGTTGAACTAGTGCCCACCACACTTTCACACCTCTCTTTACTCCTAGGATACAATTCCAACTAATCCCCTCTATATTTTTCTAAGAAATTTCTAACAACAATCAAATTCATTATTTTTAGCCGCCTTAGCTCTTGTTAAATATATATAAAATTATTGTAGGGTTCATTAGAAATATTAATTTTGATTGGTTGACATGATTTTTTTTTAGGTTGACCATTTTTCAAAGGCACTGACATTATATGAAAAGGATATCATGACAACTTTGCAAGGAGAGTTTCACGAGAACTTTGGCAAAATAAAAACTCTTCAATTGATCAAAGATGGAAATGCATATATTTCGAAAAATATCATTATGAAATTTAATAGTCTTGAAAAACTCATATTAACAATGAGTTCATATGAAGAGATATTCTCATGTGGAGAATGTGACAAATATATTGGAGCACTTGCAAAATTAAAAGTTCTAGAATTGCAGGGACTTTTTAATTTAAAGTATATTTGGAAACCAAACTTTCAGTTCAAATCAATTCTTCAAGAACTTGATTCTTTGAAAGTAAAATATTGTCACAATGTGATGACTCTGTTGCCGCCTTCATCATCTTTTGAAAATCTTACTTCTTTGGAGGTAGAGGAGTGTAATGGAATGCAAAAGTTAATGACATCCTCAACGGCCAAAAGTTTGATTTGTCTCAAAAGATTGTCAATAGAGGGATGTGAAATGATGACAGAAGTATTAGCAAATGAGGAAGAAATAGAGAAAGATGAAATTGTCTTTGAGAAATTGAAGGAGTTGTCCTTGTTTGAGTTAGAAAGTCTCACATGTTTCTGTTATGGGAATTATGCCTTAAAATTTCCATTCTTGGAATCATTGTATGTGAGGAACTGCTTCAAGATGAAGACTTTCTCCAAAGAAGACTTAAACATGCCAAGGTTACAAAATGTCAACTGGAAGGATTGTACAAATGATCTTAATTCGGTTTTACAACAATTACAAAATGGTATGTATTCATTTATTTAACAATAATTATATTATTTTTCATAGAGTTTTTTTTTTTTTATCCTGCTTCAGTGAATTAATACTTGTCACCCTCATACTCTTAATTTATTATTTTGTCTTTAATTAAAATCCTCTAAATATGTAGAGATAAGCTATACTTTCAAAGTATTGAGGTGGTTGTTGAAGGAACCATTAAAACTCTCATCTTCTTGTTTAATTAATATGTTATAACCAATTTTAAGACTGAAAGTAACATTAATTTTCTACTTTTTTTTTTTTGGTTTTTTAATTAAATTTGTGTATTATTTTTTATGATTACAGATTGTTCAAAATTATGAGAAACCTTCCCATGGTAGCAAACTGCAAAATTCTATGACAAGTGTGGGGCGTTAGATGAGTTGACATTTCTTTAGAATTCAACTGATTAATAAATTAAAAGGTGAAATATGATATTTATTATAATTTAAGGGACAACAAAACTATATGATCATATGAGGGACTTCACTGATATTATCCAATCTTATAAATTTATCGCAGAGTTAGGTTTTCTTGGGCCCAGTTCATAGTCAATTTCAAATGAGCAACAAAGACCATGTGCGTTCTCTCCTTCCTGTTCTTCTCTGTAACCTTTCAAATTAACTGTCATTCAGGTTATTTTTAATTGAGTGTATATGTTAATGTTTGTTAATAATCTTAATTGTGCAGAAGATTCTGTCAAGTTGTTACCGAATCTGTTTAGCACGATCAACAAAATTGGTGCCAAATGACTTCAATACACTAAGAGCATATCATACATTGAAATTGATGTCATTTTTGTCAGATTCTAGTTGCCAGGTGGATCTAATGTTATTAACGTGGTTCTTTGCTAGATTATTGCAGAATTGTGAGAAAGGTAGTATTCAATTTAGGGAAGGTCCATCAAGGATCATAAAGTGCACATACATTGAATTGAATGGCTCCTGAATATATTTATCTGGTTAATATATTTACCTGAATTGAGCAAGTATAATTTGATAGTGCATTGATACGGAAATAAGTTGTTTATATTTTTGGTAATCTGCTTATGAAATTGATAATTATACACATAGTTAGAAAATGTAGTTGGTGGTTTTATTGAAATTGATAACCGTAAAATTTTAAGCATGTGTACATTATGAAACTCCAGAGCTGGTGGTTTTATTGAAATTGATAACCGTTGGATTTTAAGCATTAGGCTTGGCTAAGTAGAAGTAATGCTCAACTAGCATGTTAACATTACATGATGGAAACTCTAGAGCTGGTGAGACTATTCATTTGATGATTGGATCATTTGGATGGGCTTTGTTTTGAAACTATATATGATGAATACCCTAACTTATAAAAGTCTTGTTTTGTTGGGTTTTTAGTCTCTTATGAGCCAAGCAGAGGAGAAGCGCTCTAGCATGGACTCAATGTATGTCTGAAGGCTGTCTTGCTCTTGTTGTTTTGTTTCTTCTTAAAGCCTTTTGTCTTTTGGGTTGTCTTGTTTAATTTTGTGTAGAAAGTTAAAATGGTAATACACGTTAGATAGTGACGGATTTTATGTATTAATGTATAATGAACAAATGTTTTAAGTTTGTTCTTGGTTTGGGTTCTACATGTTTGGGGCTTTAATTTGTGCTGGTAGTGAAACCTTTTAGGATATGTAAAATATAGCATAACCTTGATCCTACATGAATTCTGTAGAACAAACAGTTTTTAGTGTTTACCATATGTGGTTATAGATGTTTGAAGTTCAAACTTTGGCAACTAATATATTATTTTGTTGTTTTGGATTTGTACTTGATCTTGAAACATGCAGTGAACTGAACTTGGGAGAGAAAACAGAACTGGTTTATAGCATTTCCCAATATAGTCCACAACATCAGAAGTGTGCATTTCTGATAGGTTGCTTAATTTTATAGTAATAGATTATGCTGCACTCTTATGCAGTTGTATTCTACTGCTCAGACCAAAGGTTCCTTGACTGATCTAGCCTAGTCTTTTTAGACCCAATTTATATTCCTATCATTACAAGCTTTTGCTTTTGGCTTGATGCAAGCTGAAAATAAGTGAATGATGTTCATATTAAATTTTTTTTCTCCATTGTGTGTTATCTTAGTTAGATGTCCTACGTATATACTAACTTTCGATTATGTTTTCTTCAATGGATGGTGTGAAGTTTTTTAAAAGTGGCTACAAGGTGGACGAACTTGCTCCTCTGGAAAAATCATCAACTTATACAAGCCAAGATGGTCTACATATAGTGGAAATGACTACTAAAAGAACACTTGATTTTTTCTGCCCTATGTCTTGCTATTGGAGACTGAGGAGGTAAGCTTCCTTGAGCTTAATTTCAATGAAGTTATAGTTGTAACTACTCTATAAATAAAGTAATTGACAACTATGTAAGTATATATTTGTTTTTCTCTGTTTGGATATAATGAAGGAGGTCAGTAAAAGAGAGGAAGCATGAATTTTTCTAGATCCAGACATAGATTTTTGTGAGAAAATATCTTTAACATGTTTTCTGAAGGAAAGTCTTTTAAAAACGTTTACATGCTAGACAAATTTGCTTGCCAGAAAAAAAATCGTCAGCTTATACAAGACAAGACGATCTACATATAACTATAACCATACTTTCTTTGGTTGATTTTATCTGCTCAAATGTTTTAAGTTTATATATCTCTGTTGTGTTTTTGGCTTCCCAGGTCATTGGAGTTGATATATGTGCTGAGACAGTTTTGAGAGATAACATGAAAAGAGGGATCCTGACCGCCAATAAAGTAGACAGAGTATAGGTATTTTTTAGCTCGAAGGTTTAAAGTTTTACCAGATCATGCTATTATACAGGGGCTTAGAAATTTTGAAACATGTAAAGTAATTTCTTGTTGCAGATTGTTATTGTTGCAATGATCACAATAAAACAGACTCATAAGGATATTGATGTTCTGCAGGCAACTTCCTACACAAATGCCCTGTTCTTTGGACTTGCGAAGCAATTACCTACCTACTATTTCAATTAAGGAGGTGTACCTTCAGTTTTAGTCTGCTTGTTTGGAGATGACAAGTGCTTCAAGGCTAAGCTCGGGGATCCAGAACTGTAGTCTTCTTGTGAATTAACATGAAAATATAGTCTTCATGTATGTTTCCTTCTTAGCAATAAATGTTGACAAGTGCCCATATATAAGTTGTTTTTTGAATAGGTGAAGTTGAATGATTAAATTACTATCAATTTATTTCTTATACGGATCACATCTTCTGAGTTTTCAACATCCATCTAATTCTTGGATCTTCTCATGTGTGTTTTGAAAGATGGGGGAAGTTAAAAAGCTAGTTGAGGAGGGAAAGGTAAAGTACATAGGTCTATTTGCAACATGTGCTTCGCCAACTAGAAGAGCTCATGTTGTTCATTTGACAATATTTTTTTTGTTTACTTTTTTGTTCTCCTTCGTTGAATTAATACCCATCAATCCTCAATTCTCTTAATTTATTATTTTTCTTTTAATTAAAATTCTCAAAGTGCATATAGAGAAGCTATATTTTTATAGTTTAGGTATCTTGAAAGTTAAAATAAATTGAGTAAATGTGTTTTTCAAATATCAAGGTAGTTGTTAAAGAAATTCTTCATCTTCTTGTTTAATTGATACATCATAACCATTTTAGAGATTGACAGTAATGTTAATTTTCTACCTTTTTTGTTTTACAATTAATTAAATTTATGTATTATTCTTTATAATTACAGATTGTTCTAAGTTATGGAAAAGATTCTCACCAATGGAATACTAGCAACCTGCAAAATTATATGGTCAGTGTGTGGTGTTAGATGAGTTGAGACTTCTTTAAGCATATTTCATAAAATATATAAGTTGCCTGGTGAAATTCAATTGATTAACAAAAAGGTTAAATATGATATTAATTAAAATTTAAAAGGACAAAATTGAAATGATATAATCTTACGGGGGACTTTAGTGACATTATCCAATCTTATAAATTTTTTGCAGAGTTAGGCGTATCTGGTGGCCAATGCCGATAACTCTGTCCTCAGAGATGAATACTGTAATGATTCTTAAGGTGCAGCCATTTTAGACTGTTGTTTCCCCATCTCCTGGTGCAATTGCTGGTTGGCTGTCAAACATTAGTCCTTCCGTACCTCACCCTGCTGTGGCAGCAGGGCCCTGGTCTTGTTCAGTCTTCTAGTGCTGGTAAGGATGTTTGTCATATTGTAGTTTGCTTTGCCTTTTCCTATCCTTAGGCTTAATATGTTAGGTTGGATTACTAAAATTTATTTATTTATTTTTATTGGGATGTATACAGCTGCAATTTTGAAACATCTGAGGACGCCAACAGATATGACTGGGATGGATTATCAATCAGCTGATTCAGAGCATTTGATGAACAGTATCTGCACTGGCCAATCTGATGAGGTGTGGATGAGTTTCAAGCTTGATGGCTCCAATGAATTTCTAATTGGCCTTTATATCAGCTGCTTGTTACAATTCTATTGGTCGTTTCCCATTTCTAATGATTGTTTGGTCTTTCTAGGTGTCTTTTTCTGGTATAGTAGCACATACTCCTAATGTATATTCTCAACATGACCTCACTAAAGTTGTTGTGCAATCAAGGATTTAATTTCATGAGCATGGACTTCCATCCACAACAACAAACTATTCTTGTAAGTAAAAAATTAAAAAACAGTCACTGTTTAATGTCTGGTCACTCAAAATTTTGTGAAAGTTTTCCCTCAGATTATCTGTTATTGATTAAATTTATGTTTTTCAGTCTGTAATGGGAACAAATGTTGGTGACATTAGCATTTGGGAGGTGGGATCCTGGGAAAGGTTGGCGCATAAATATTTCAAGGTTTGAGATATGTCAACTACTTCAATGCCATTGCAGGTATTCACCAGCTTAACTTCCTATGAGTGCAATGCATAAAATCTTCATCCTTTATCAGTTTAATCTTGACAATGAATATCAGTTTGATACTCATATATGTTCATCCTAATACTTATGAAAGTTAGATTTTTGGTGGCTTGACTGGCAAAGTCTTTCCTATTAACCATGACTTACAATTTGGGAAGATAAGCATGGACTGATTCTTGTCTCTTCATTAATTAACTTGTACTACCAGATGGTTTTGTTGAATGATTCTGCGATATCAGTGAATCGGTGTGTTTGGGGGCCAGATGGACTTATGCTTGGTATGTGTATGCTTTCTTTGCTTGTGAATATGAATCATATCCCTTGTTCAGTGTACTTATATTTTCCCCTAATCAAATTGTGCTTTGTCTAGGTGTTGCATTTTCAAAACATATTGTTCAGATGTATAATTACAATCCAACAGGAGAAGTATGACAACACTTAGAGGTAAATTATGTCTCTTTACTATCAATTCTTCCTTGAAAAATGGCTAGGTACAGTTATTGACCAGTCGTCTCTTGTTTTAGATTGATGCCCATGTTGGTGGAGTTAATGACATTGCATTTGTGATCACAAAAAGCAGCTGTGTATAGTTTACATGTGGAGATGATAGGACTATTAAGGTATCATCTGTGGCGCCGGTTTTTGCCGCGTCATACCAGGACAGACTTGCCACTCTTGTTTAACCACCCTAAACATGGTCAAGAGGAGCGCATAATGGGTTTGTGGCCCATTATGGAGTCTATGGAGTCGCCACCCAAGAGTAACCCCGGGAAAATATGCGTCGGTGAAGACGGGCGATTTTATGGATCCCTTGCAGAGGACCTAACCTTCCTCATCGGCCCAATGGTTGGGTTCGGAGAGTCAGGTACGGCGATGGGAAGGTGTTAGGCACCCATGCCGCCCGGCCCGAAGGCCAGCCTCCACTTTTGTGGTTTATTTGTTAAACGCGTTACCAAGTTTAATTAGGTTCCGTTTTATCACGCGATGCAATACTATTATTAATTACAACCATCAAGAGAAAAATAAAATACAGAAAATAAATAAAAAATTACAACATTTTTCATACACCCTTATACATTTCCTCTAACCCTAAACAAGCTTAAGAATAATAAATAAATAAATCCTGCAAAAACAATTTTGTTAGGAGCAAATTGTAATTACAAAAATAAAAAAATAAAAAAAAGAAATAAAAACTACAAATAAAGAAACAAATTAAAAGCAGCCTGCCGCGGCCTAGTGCAACCCAATAATATATACACAGACATGCACAGTAAATAAAATAAACAGAATCCACCCAGCATAGACTTGAACCCATGTGCTAAGGGGGATAAGTCTCCCACCTTTCGCCACCAAAGCCAACAATTACATTTTTCTTAATCTGCATACAGAATCCTATATATACAATATACACGGACGCATACCTAACACTCAACAAATATAAAATTTTTCCTCCAGCAAATACAAAAATACATAACTTATATATACATACAAAAATATATACAGTAATACAAACATTTAATATATACAATATGTACAATTCAATAATCACACAATACATATAACATATATGTAGGACCCGCCACCACAAGTACCCCTGCTGTTGGAAAACATAGGGGAGCTCTTATTAATAAACCGAAAACTCGGGTACCCGCGACGGGAATCTCACGGAAAATAACTGAAAACCTCCTGAAATCATCTATACAATGCGGAAGCGTAAATACACATATAAAACTGAAACTGGAATACATCATGGGCCCATCTTGCCCTTTTCATATATATACATAAACTGTTCTGTACATTGTTTATACTTCTGGTAATACATACAGAGTATACAAGTGACCACACAGGTCCAAAACTGGAAAGCTGTACAAACTCAAAACAGCGGTGTGGGCCCTCTCCTGTCAGCCTCGAACCACCCGCTCCTCGGAACCAGCACGAACACCTGAAAGGATGGAAGAAGGAGGGGAATGAGTGATAAAGATCACCCAGTAAGCGCTCCTTACTTCCCTCAAAAACCCAAGCAAGCACAAACAACAAACACAATAATCAAACATACCTGGGTCTCGGCTTTATTCATACATCTATGCGCTTGCTGGAATCTGAAAACTGATTTCTGAATATCGTTCACATTCATTACTGATATCATATTTATTCATGTCATGATATGTATGTCATGTCATGCTAACTGAAAATACTGATGGATGCATGCATCTGAATACCTCTCTGTACCCGCAGGTACCTACTGTGCTGATCAGACTGGTGAACACAGGGATTCGGCATCCTGGCCATGTGGGTTGAACAGTCTAGCTACTGGCTAGAAAACTGAATCTGAATACTGTACTGCTTCGATCTGACTGGTGTCAGAGAGCTGAAACTGAAATACTGCTGCGCATTCTGACTGGTGTCAGAAGCTAAATCTGAAATACTGCTGAGCGTCTTGACTGGTGTCAGAAGGCTGAATCCCACAGATGCCCCCTCGTATTCACCCTTACTCTTACCCGTACATCGGGTCTTGAATACTGAATACTGCTGAATTCGGATCCCCTCGATCCTCTCTCATGCTGCATGCCATGTCATGTTATGCATATGCAGCTCATTGTCTGAATTCATGCTTATCTGATGCTTATCTGAAGCATTTATGCCTTTAATCTGAATACTCATGCTTTATTTCTCAATTAATAATCATTTTCTGGAAAATAGCAAGTGCACGGGCGTGTGGGCAAAGCACACGGGCGTGTAGGCCCTCACACACGGGCGTGTGCCTGGGTGCACGAGACCGTGCGTCGGTCGTGCGCGTAACCGTGCAAGCTACTGGAATTTTCACTGAAACCATGCACACGGGCGTGTGTCTGCGGACACACGGGCGTGTGTGTGCGTTTTCTGCCCGTGCACATAGCGTGCACACGGGCGTGTGTCTTGGAGAACGCAGGCACACGGCCGTGCCATGCAGGCACACGGTCGTGTGTCTTGTTCTTCAACAAGAACACTCCCTGGAAAATGCACAAATTCGCACCCATTTCTCATTCACTTCTCAATTCACTTCAAACACAAGTTCCCAGCACCTCAATTAACATAATTCAAGCATCAAACTCGACATGCATTCATCACACATCAATTCACCATGGAAGCAAACACTTTCTCTCACTAAAGCTCTCTCAAACATGCATGCCTGAATCAAAGATGGGAAATTCATCATCTCAAGTCACAATCATCATCACATAAGCATGCATGAACTCATCAGCATTCCAATCATCAAAATTTATCAAAGAAAGCTGGGAAAATGCGAGGAGAAGTAAGCGAACACTTACCTCGCGCCATTGCCTCTGAAAGTTTTCTTTCGAACTAATCTCTTGGCTCTCTCGCCGGATTGGGAGCTACGGGAGGCTGGATCTCCTCTCTAATGATGGGAGCTGCAATTGGAAGAGAGAAACTTTGGCTAAAGAGAAAACTTGGGTGAGAAAATGTCTAATTTGCTCACGGCCCACTTATATACTAGGCCACGCACGGGCGTGCATCAATGATGCACGGTCGTGCACAAGGGAAAATAAGCTTTACTTATTTCCCGCGCATTCGCACACTCGAATCCTTCCGAAAGGATTCCAACGAAAGCCACACAGGCTCTGAAAACTTACTAACTCACCCCTGAACTTTACTAGACTCCCAATCTATTCCCGAATCTCGATTCTAACCCCGAAACTCTTCCCCTAAGGGCATTCTAACCTGGGATGCTACAATATACATGTACAGTAATATAAATACTCAATATATACAATTAATACATAATAAAAATAGATATACAATATGCACAATTCAAATAATTACATTATATATGTAACCTATACATACAAAATATATACAAAATAAAATATGCGCAATATGCAATAAAATGAGAAAAAAAATATAATAATAATAATAATAATGATAATAATAATGTTATGTATCAAAATAATTATTCACAGAAAATTTTTTTTATTGAAAAAAATTAAAAATACACGAATAATAAGAAAAATTTTGCATACAAAGATTAATAAATACTTTTGTCCCTCAGGTACTTACCTGTAATCCAATTATTTCAAAATTTTGTAATGCTGAAGCTGAGGATATCTTGAGCAATAGGATTGTGGTGTGTGCTGAAAGTTTTTGAAACCAATTTCTCCTAATTAGACTCTTTTTATTCGTGTCAACTGCCTCCATGCACCAATTTCTCCTATTAAGGTATCATCTTAAAAGGGCTTGATTTGCTTCTAAGCAAAACATAATTGACATATCCTTCTTGTAGTGTTCTTTCTATTAATGAGTCTGAATTGGTGGGATGCTTAGAGTAGTTCTGTGACAGGTCCGGGATGCTGCAGCTGGATGCAGGCAGTGTACGTTTGAAGGCCATGAAACTCCTGTGTATTCATTCTACCCTCACCCCAAAGAAAATATTTCGGTTAATCTTTTTTCAACTCATTGATGTTGTAGCGGTGATCTGATTCATTATTTGTTTTGATATGGTAACTCTCTGACAGAAATAAGATGGCTACCATTACTTTGAATCTCATGTTATCCATCTTCCTATCTTGAAATATGCAGTTTATACTCTCTACTGCCATTGACAGAAAGATCAAAGCTTGGCTATATGATTGCCTGGGATCTAGAGTGGACAATGATGCTCCTGGACACTGGTGCACCATGCTGGCGTCTAGTGTAGATGGAACCAGGTAAAGCTTGGTTAATTTTAGGATGGTCAGGCTAATATAATTTGGTGATTTGCCATATTGTTTATGCAGATGATACTTTATATAATGACTCGTTGAAGTTTCTGATAATATCTCATTTAGCTGTCAGGGATCCTTTGTTGTTAGACTGTTTAGGCACTTCTCTGTTTCTGATGTGCGATTATTTTTTTAACCGTTTTTACATAATCTAAATGGAATAACACTTCTATATTTCTTCTTGCAGGCTCTTCTCATACGGAACAAGTAAAGAAGGTGAATCTTATTTAGTTGAGTGGAATGAGAGTGAAAGAGCTATCAAAAGACGTATTCTAGTTTCGGAAAGTGTTCTTTAGGAGTTGTCCGGTTTGATACAACATGGAATTGATTCTTGGCTCCTGGTGATGAATTTCAAATTAAATTCTAGGATATGGACAACACAAGTATGCTGACAGCTGTTGATGCAGATGGTGGATTTCTGGCTCGTAGTTGTACTGTTTCCTTTACACCAATGGTATTTAGCAGTAGAGAAGGTGAGTCCAAACTCGAAATATGAATCCGAGTTATAGATTCAATTTATACTTAAACTAAATTGAATATAATCATTTTTTATTTGAATTGAACACAAATTATATTTAATTTTGACTTGATAAATTCGAATTGAACATTTTTTGTTAGATCCGATCTTGAGTCAAAGGGTAGTCAAACTCAGTTCGGTTCATCAAACAGAAACAATGCTCTACCCTCCAAATCCTTTACTTCACTTCAATCCACTCTTGCTCTTCTTCATCAAGCTTAAACATATAGAAAATAGAATTCAAAGCCACTTTCTCACCCTTAGCTGGAGAGAAATTTCTCTTATTTCCAGATTTTTTATCACTACTACTGCGATTTTTGGTCAAATACAATTCATTCGATATGCATTTATAAAGCTTTTGTAAGTAAAACGAGCTAACAATGGAGGCAAAGTATCACTAACCTCCAAAGACGTCGGATTAACACTTAAAATATGACCATTTGACATCACTGTGTGAAATTTTTTCTTATGATAAACAATATCCTGAACATCAACATCACCAAAACCCAAGTCAACCCATATCTTATCACAGCTCCTCCAAACCACCAACTTCAAATTTAGAAAAACTGTAATTGCTAACTCATTATTATCTGTAGAGATGACAATTTTTTGCAACAAAATATACTTCGAGCCACTAAACTGCCTCGGATGTTCATCCGGAACCCAATCAATTCTATACCCCCTTACCGATTTCCTACACACGATATTCCAGCAAGTTCACTGACTTAGGCAACATTTGAGAACGTATTCTTCAAAATGGTGGCCAGAGTAGGGGTTCTGGATCCAGGTTTTCCCCTGGCTTGATTTTTCAACTTTGACTCCACGGAGCGGCCTCATTGGAAAGGGCTTGCAAGCAAGTTTCAGAGAGGGGAGAGGGACGGTGATGCAAAACGAGTTGCAGACGGCGCGGAAATGGCTGAGTTCTGTTTGGGTTTGCAGGTGTTGCGTGATGTTGAAAAGAATTGGGTTTGGGTGACGGCACCAGTCGAGGTTTGCAGGGGCATAGTGGGCATGGATGGTGATTAATTTTTTTCTTATTACAAATCAAAGAATACAAATAAAAAATTTGGAAACATTAAAGCATTAATTGAAACAAAAAATACAAAACATCGGAGATTGATAATGAACAAATTCCGTAACCAATTGGAGTTTTGCTACAAGAATCAGCATTTGAAGGTTTATAATAAGAACCATCTTTATGATATTATACTAATTTTAATTTATAAAAACCTTTAAAACAGGAATAGTTAGACTTAAGTCTACCTATCTTGGGTTTGTAGGATTGAGCTTAGTCTAAAGTTTTAGACTTGTTATCAATCAAATTAAAAGGTGTTTGACTCACATTAGTTTGTGAACTAATTATTTAGATCAAACTAGTTTAAGTTTAATTCGTAATTTAAACTAACAAAATTAAATATTTGTTAAAATCACATCAATTTAATCATTATAAAAATGATATTATCTTAATTATAACGGTTAAAATAACGTTTTAAATGACAAAACTCAAGTCTCGATTCTTTTATATACGACATCATTAATTTAAGTTTAACGTTGTTTTAAATTGCTTTTTAATGATATTTTTAGAGTTGAAATAGGTCATTGACTTGGGATGGTCCATGTCTTTGACAGGATTACTCTTAAAGTTTATGGCTACTTTTTGCAACAACTATACTTCCACCCACTAAACTGCCTTGGATGTTCATCCAGAACCCAATCAATTCCATACCCCCTTACCGATTTCCTGCACACAATATTCCAGCAAGTTCACTGACTGAGGCAAATATTACAAGAATGCGTTCTTCAAAATGGTGGCGAGAGTAGGGGTATTGGATCCGATTTTTACCCTAGCTTGATTTTTTCAACTTTGACTATCCACGAAGCGGTCTCCTGGGAAACAGGTTGGAAGCTGTAGACAGTGCACTTGGCAATGACGAGGTGGAAAGAAGGGTCGGAGATTCTGGGGTCATAGTAATAACGAACGGGAGCAAGTTTCAGAGAGGGGAGAGGGACGACGACACAGAACGAGTTGCAGGCGACGCAGAAACTGCTGAGTTCTGTCTGGGTTTGGAGGTGTGTTGAAGAGAATGTGGTCTGGGAGACTGGACCAGTGCAGTGACCATGAATTGATAGATGGTGATTTGGGGAAGAAATTGAGGCCTAAAGACACTCAATAGGGTCCAAACAGCTGACGGAGGAAGAAGAACAAGAAAGGGAAAGTTTTCTTAACGAATCATAGAGAGGAAGATAACAGGATCTACGCCAGAAATGTCCGAGTCCCAGTGTGAGTGCGAGAGAATGCATCAGAAAATATCAGAGATATTATGTTAATCCTCGAGGTTTTCTGAAAGTACGAAGACACCCTATTGTCATAATGATAATATTATAGCTGCAATCGAGCCGAGCCAAACTGAATGTCATTGGGCTCAAACTCGGATTAGTTGGATTTACATAATACTTGAGTTTGGGGCCAAAACCTGTTAAACATGACTCCGCTCAAAAAATTATAACTAATCTTTATAACTTGTATAATTAAAATTTTTCATACGAAGATGTGAAAGTTTAACTTGAAGCACATATTGTTGTTTAAATACAATATTTTAAAATTTTAAGATTTAATTGTACAATACTTAATTATGCCCTCAAGATCTTTATAAATTATAAAACGCTCTAATTATAAATTTGAACAGATGTTAAAGTTTATTTTATCAATAAATCATAAACTTAAACGATAAATTTGAATCATAGATTTAACTATAAACTAAACTGGAAACATGAATCTGAGTCTAATATTCGATTCAAATTCGAACCAAAATAAACCTAACCATTTTTTAGTCAAATTGAATTCAAACTATCTTAAATTTTGACTTGATAGCTAAAGTTGAACTCAAACAGAACATTTTTTGTTTGACCCAAACTCAAATCAAAGGATGTGCGAACTCATTTTAATTCATATCTAACCCTAAAAGATCATCAATAGGATTTGACATAAAAAAAACTTCAATGAAAGCCTATATAATACATTAATGACATATTTACTACACATGCATGATAATTCTTTTTTTTATTATTATTATTACTAATCAAAGAATATAAATAACAAATTTGGAAACTCTAAAATATCAATCAAAGAATATAAACATCTAAGATTTGTAATAAACAAATTTAGTAACTTGTTGAATTTTTGTTACCAAAATCAACACTTAAAGGCTTATAGTAAGAATTATCTTTGTGATATTTTACCGATTTTGATTTGTAAAAATCCACTTTACTATCTTAGCTATAATTTTCCTGTTTGAAACCAGTTGGAATTGACTTCTCAACATACAATTTAGAGTCATAACCATTATCTTCTAGTCTAGAAATATAACTTATGTTCTTTTGTTTTAATTTCTCGACATATGACCATAACAATTGTCCTCAGGATTGGTCTTTTCGACGTAAGTAACTTTTTAACTTGGAAGTGTAACTATAATCACTTGCATAAGCAAGAATGAGCAATGAGAAAAGAAGCAAATAAGTTGTTAAGAAGATCTGACTAAGAGCCATGACCATCTAATAAGTAAAGAAAAACACCCCCTAAATTGAACATGAATGCCTCCAAAACAGGAATAGTTGGACCCAAGTCCACCTTGCTCGGGTTTGTAACATCGACTCAAACTACAGTTTTAGGTTTGTTATCGACCGAATTGAATCAAGTTAGAGGGTGTTTGACTCAAACCAATTTGCAAACCAATTATTTGAATTGAATTGGTTTAAGTTTACTTTGTAATTCAAATCAAGTAAAAGTGAATAATTGTCAAAACGATATTGATTTGATTATTATAAAAACGACATCCTTTTGATTATAATGGTCAAAACAATATTATTTTTAAGTATCAAAACTCACAACCTAATGAATTTGAGATGGGTTAAAACTCTTTTTTATCTATTCAAACCAAACTCAATTCAACCTATATTTTAGTTCAACTTGCCTCGTATCCGGAATACAAACGTGTGTAATGTAGTTACTGGCCACAAGCACATGGTGTTTAAACTTGTCTAAGGCTCTCAAATTGTTGTTTCTATTAAGCTCATTTGCTTCTTCTTGTTAGGCCACAAATTGGGCCAACAAGAGTTGCATAGGCCACAAAAAATTAAAATATATTTAAAAAATTTACAAAAAATTCAAGCAGCCACCACCGCTGATGCCAGCAGTGGTGATCGCCAATAACAGAACCAAGTGGCCATTTTTGGCCACTTGGTGGTCTCCCCATTCAGTGGAGGTAGCCTGTTTTGGAAGAGACGACCAAATCTGACCATCGAAAATGGTCGAAAAGGGTCGGCCTTGGTCCCCTGGCTAGATCTGGCCGTCAAAAAAGGCCAGCCTTGGTCCCAGGTTTTGTATTTTGTTTGTATTTGATTATTGATTATTTTAATAAATAATATTATCAATACAATAAATAATATCATTAACTATTCGAATTGAATTTGAGCAAAACTATTGAATTCAAGCAAAACTTGCAAAACTATTGAATTGAAGCTTTTGCTTGATTTAATCGTGAATCAAGTGAAACACAAATTTGAATCAAATTGATTCAGTTTGAATCTAACCATAGTTGTGAATACTAGCTTCCATAGACAACTTTTACGAAGGATATGATGAACAATAATAATTTGAAAAGTACAAAATTATAGTATTTTAAAAAATGGAGGTGATTTTTTTAATTTTTATTTTATTTTTAATTTTTAGTTAATTTTTAATTTTTTTATTATTATTTTAATATTATTTTATATTTTAGTTATTTTTATAAAATTAATTTTATTTTATATTATTTATTATCTTTATTTAAAGAGACAAAAATATTTTTTTATCAATTTTTTATTAAATTTAATTATTAATTTTATTTGATAGATAAATATTTAATTTTTTAAAATTTAATAAATAATTAGAATTTAAAAAAACCTTAGGTGGTAATAAGTCATTTGGCCTTTCCTCGATGAAATATCAAGATATATTGATCTTATTTAATTGGCCAAAGAACTTATTCCCACCTATAGTTTGAGGCGGGGACAAAGTCCCACTCACTAACTTTTAAAAGCCCAGATTCCCACCTTCATCCAATTTCCATCCAATTTCATTACCCTATTTTATGAAATGACAAAAATACCCTTATTTATAAAAATTTATAATAGATATATAAAATAATATTTAAATATATTAAAAATTTTATAAAATTGTAAAAAATATTTAAATTTTAAAAAATAAAACCCAGCCACCGCTGCCGTGCCGTCGGCGGTGGCCACCTCAAATAGCACCAGGTGGCCGTTCCGGCCACCAGGTTCCAAGGGAGGCCAGATCTGGTCTCTCAAATTGACCGAGGTGACCAGATTTGGCGGAGGCGGCCAGATCTGGCCACCTCCGCCTGAAAACTTGGCCGGAAACGGCCGTTGGGGCCAAAGTTGGCCATCTCCGGCCGTTTTTGTGAAAATGGAGCTAATACTAAAATTGAAGAAAATAAAATGGCAGTGAGTTTAAAAAAAGATTGAAAAAAGAAAAAGACAAAAAATAATAATTATAATAATTTGAAAAAATAAGATATAAAATAATAATATTTTAAAAAATAAGTACGGAAAATATAGACATTTGTTGAAATACAGAAGCAGGCTGGCGTGGTATTAATTTGAAGACTGGAGTCTTTGTCGTGTGGCTGCTTCCTGGAAGGTGACTTTCGTATTTGTCGGGTTAATTGTCGCGTGGCTGCTTCCTGGAAAGCTTCTTTTAGACAAAGAAAAAGCAACGAAAATACATGATTGAGCGATGAAACAACTACTTTGATTTTCCACCACAAATGAATGAAGTGAAATTTGTTCAACTTCCATATATAAATTTATGGACTTGATAATGAATTTTATCATCTGAATTCGGTCGAGTGTAATCTCTCTTCATCATCTTCGGTTTTCTTTTCTCTCAATCGCTCACGAACCTCTCTAAAACCACTTCCCTTGATTTCTTCAGTTTCCACCTTTTACTTTCTTTATTTCAGATCTTTCTTTTGCTTAAAAAAAAAAAAAGAATTTCTGTTTAATATTTCTGATTTCTTCAAAACCCCCAAAAAAAAAAAAAAACAAATTTGCTTTCAGTGATTTCTCCTTTACCAGAAAAAAAAAAAAAAAAAGAATTCGTTTCTCTTGTTTATCGTTAATTTCGGCAGTTTGTGTTCTAATTATTTTCATTTTCTTAACTTCTCTTCTGTTTCTCAAACTTGAAAAAAGTTATAAAAAATGGCTGATCTTATCGCGAGTTTGGTGAGTCCTGTCCTCGAAGTTGGCAAGTTGTTGGTTGCTCAGTTTAAGTACTTGTACAAGTATAGTACCAATTTCAAAAATCTCGAAAAGGAAGTTGATAAGCTGAAGAATACAAGAGAGGAAGTTCAGCAGAAGGTTACTGCAGCTGAGAGAAATGTGGAAACGATTAAGAAGAATGTTGAGGACTGGCAGAAGAACGTGGACAAGACGATTACTGAAGCAGAGCAGTTGATTCAAGAGAAAGCAAACAACCCTCGATGTTTCAAGGGACTGTGCCCCAACTTCATCGCCCGCTACAAAGAAAGCAAGAAAGCATTCAAATTAAAGCGGGATGATATTGATCCACTCATCCAGCAAGAAACGGAATTCCAAGAAATTTCCTTTCCTACTAATCCGCCGGAGATCTGGCTTAGATCTAGCGAAGATTATTTGGCTTTTGAATCAAGAAACTCCACCGTGAAGAACGTTTGGGATGCTTTAAAAGATGAGACTGTCGACAAAATTGGTGTTTTCGGGATGGGTGGTCTTGGGAAGACCACTCTTGTGCATGAACTTGGTAGGAAAGCCAAGGAGGAAAATCTCTTTGAGGAGATTGTTTTTGTAGAGGTAAAGAAACATTCAGTACAATATTGTTAAAGGTTTGCCCTTATTTGCTGTTTCCGATTGGGCATATATATATTTATATATATTGATTTCGTCTTGCAGGTAACAGAGTCTCCTGATACAAAAAAGATTCAAACAATTATTGCCGAGAAGTTGGGTCTGACATTCAAAAACGACAGCGAAATGGCGAAGAAGCTGTATGAAAGAATGAAGGGCAAGAATATCCTATTAATTCTTGATAATATATGGGAACCTCTAGATTTGACAGAAACATTTGGAATTCCTTCCGGAGTTGATCGTGGAAGTAATAAACTTCTTCTCACAACAAGAGACGTAGGTGTGTTGCGAAAAATGGATTGCACAAAGAATTTTGGGATGGGTATTTTAAATCAAAAAGAAGCTTGGACCCTATTCGCCAAAATGGCAGGTGTGTTACAGAATTTTCATTTGCATGCTTTCTTGCTTAACACATTTTAATTCTTTTATTATTTTTTAAAATTATTTGTTGTATTTTGACGAGAATAATAAAATATTAAATAAATATGTCTTTTAAAAATAAACTTATTAATAATATTAGCTCTAAATATTAGAAGTCAAGCCACTGATTCCCACCTAAGGTTATAAATGTCAACAGTTAAAATCATTAAATTTAAGTAATTAAAGAGCATTATTGTCTTTTTAATAAAAATTTTAAAAAATAATAAATAATAAAATTACGTTTATAAAAATAATTAAAATATAAACTAATAATATAATATTAAAATAATAATAATAATTTAATAAAATTTTTTTATTAATAAATAAAAGTCAAATACCGACCTATCAAGGTAGCTAGATTTGATCTTCAATTCAATTAGATGGTCATTTCTGACTATTTGATTATGTTTCTAACAATCAGTGACATTAGTAATGTTATCGATGATGATAACCTTTTTTAGAAATTTTTTATTATTATATTAATATTATTTTATACTAAATTTTATTTTAATCTTAATATAATTTAATTTTTTGGGGATGATATCTCGGTCATTTCATTCAAAATGTTAAATTTGAAAGGCAATTGGTCAAGAGGGATATTTGACTTTTTAAATTTTTTTGGTGAAACTTATAATTTCGGGAAATCTTGGGTGGGAATAAGTCGTTTGGCCATATTAGAATAGTTAATGAATTTGTAATTTTTTATTATATTCGTCATTTAAAAGAACAGTTATTATATATATATAAAATATGAGGAATATTATTTGACCAAAGCGGTATTCATTTAGAGAAAAAAAAAAAAAAACAAAATTGATGCATTTATTTGGAAAAGATTGAAATTCAACATTTATAACTTTTCTTGTTTTTAAATCCAAAGTATGCATGTAAATGCAATTTGTATAATCTTATATCTCTTTGTAGGTAATGTTGTTCAAACACATGAATTGCATCCTCTACCAAATGATGTTTGTAACGAATGCGGGGGTTTGCCTATTGTCATATGTACAATAGCAAAAGCATTAACACGTGAGACGTGCCTATCAGAATGGAAAGTTGCATTGCAAGAACTGAGAGCACCCTCACCACCAAAACTTATGAGGTTCTTAGAAAAGGAATACACGAAGATCGCCTTAAGTTACAAGTATTTAAGAAATGATGAACTTAAGGAAACTTTTTTAATTTCTAGTCTATTAGAAAATGATACGTCCATTTCAGACTTGTTCAAACATGTTGTGTGTCTGGATATACTTAAAGGAGCTAACATGACAATGGAAGACAAGCGAAATCTACTAGATAAATTGGTTCGTGACCTCAAAAATGCTTGTTTGTTGCTTGATGGGTTTGAAAGTGGACAATTTGCTATGCATGATGTTATTCGTGCTGTTGCCACAACAATTGCACATGTGGATCACCATGTGTTTACAACAAGGAATGACATTGAAGGAGATTGGAAGAATAGAGATGAACTCAAGAAATGCACAAAAATCTCCTTACTTGGTGATAGTACTATTATTAGTCAACTTTGGCCTAATGATTTGGATTGCGCAAATCTTGAATATTTCTCTATGACCAATATGTGGAAGTCTTCTTTCGAAATTCCAGAGGATTTATTTAAAGTGATGCCAAAGCTTAGAGTGTTGAATTTAGATGGACTACGACAATCGGCGTTGCCCTTATCAATTGATCTTTTGACAGACCTTCAAATGTTGTGTTTAGATGATAGTATAATTGAAGATGTTGCTATTATTGGAAAGCTTAAGAAGCTAAAAGTCCTTAGTTTGAGAGAAGCTTGTATTGAGGAGTTGCCTATGGAAATGGGTCAATTGACTGAATTAAGGTTTTTAGATTTAACCAATTGTGAGAACTTAGAAGTTATTGCTCCAAATGTGATTTCAAAATTATCCAAATTGGAAGAACTTTATATGAAGGGATGCGTTGTTATGTGGGAGATTGAATTACTCAAGGAATTGAAGCTTTTGTCTGGTCTCACCAGTTTAGAATTGGATATTAGAGATAACAAAGCTTTGCCTCAAGACTTCTTTTCCAAAGAGCTTAAAAGGTACCAAATATCAATAGGAAATGAGTTAGAGTATGTTCCAGGAATTGACAGGGAACATGAGATTTTAAGGAAGTTGGAATTTAAATTTAATTCTACCATCTACCTAGAAGAATTATGTGGAATCAAGAATGTTGAAGTCTTAATCTTAACTAGAGATTTAGATGGCGAGGACGATCATGAGCGTACATCGCTTTTTAACAAAAAGGTTCGATTTACTATAATTTATTATATTTTTTTATTATATATATTTATTTTCTTTTAGATTTATTCTCATTTATTAACATACATAATTACAGTATTCTCTTTTGTGTATTTTTCACTAGTGATTTAAATTTTTAGATTCAGTTCGATTACACCATTAAGTACTTCTTTTTAAAATTTTCTCATATGAGTTCATAAAAATTGGAACAACAATTAACTTTGGCTGTGGCTGCAGGTTATCTTTCCTGATTTAGAGGTGTTGATGTTGGGGGACATTATTTCTAAAAAGATTTGGGACAGCCAACTTCCAACTTCCTCCTTTCAAAATTTGAAAGAATTGAGGTTGCAGAGATGTACAAAGATAAAATATGTGTTTCCTTCGTCAATAGCGAGAAGTCTCCAGCAACTCCAATACATTCGAATATGGGATTGTGAGGTTTTAGGAGGATTTTTTGATATAGATGAAGGAACAGAACCAGCTGTCAATGTTTTCTTTCCGCAGGTAACCAAATTGGAGCTTGTAGATCTACCGGAGCTTACAGATTTCTATCCTGGAATGTATTATTTGGAATGGCCAAAATTGAAAGAATTGAGGGTGCGAGGTTGTCATAAATTTAAGTTGTTCAGTTCAGAGCCAAAATCCCTCTGTTTCGGCCAAAAGGTATAAGAATCCAATTTTTTTTTTTTTTTTTTATAAATTGTTTATATTATATTACATTAATTCAAAACAATTAACTCAACAGCAATAAAGCATTAAGCTTCTAATAATTCAATCCTTGTTTTTTACAGAAAAATATTCATTAAAGGTACAAAATAAAAATCCTTACAAATGATTAGCTCAAAATATTAAATTATTTGTGAATAATAAGAAATTACCTTTAATTTTAATATTACCTATGTGCTTTGCTTGAAACAGTTTTACCTCACAAAATTGGGTCTACTTAAGATTATAATATTAGCAATTTAAATATCAATAATAATGTGTCACTATACGATTTGTTTTACTTTATTTTTAATTCAAAATCACCAAATTATAATTAATATCTAATTTGATATTCATTATAATTACATATTATATTTGTTATTTCAAAATTACGTTAACATGATTTGATAGTAGATTAGAGTCAAAAATCACTTTAATTTTGAAACAAATTATATAAAGGTAAATGTCAATCAAATATGTATTGAATTCTTTTTTATATACAATTATACTTGGTATCTGTAAACGCTATCTAATATCATATTGTCTACAAATATTCATCATTTCATACAATAATATTATAGCTTATAAATCATACATTCTAAATACACTATGTGAGTCATAGCATCTCTCTTTCAGTCATTTTATAAAAATCATAAATATAGTTTTATTTTTATTAAAAATAAATGTAATAAGAGAGTGGTCTTTCACATTATTTAAAAGCTTAATGAGCTGAATCATTTTTCATGGACATTGAATGTTATTAAAATTAAAAAAAATAAAAATTAAGAAGTCTGTTTAATTAGTAGTTTTGAAAAATAGTTTTTGAACATAATTTTAATATTAATTTGATTTTTTTAAAAGATTAAGGTAATACAGAGTAAACAATTAACTAAACTTTTATTTTAATAATTTAGTTACAAAGTTAATTGGATTTTATTTTTATGACTTTATAGATCAATCATGATTTAAACATTTTTTGGTTAATCAATGGTGTGGAAAACATTACTATGAGTAAATTTAAATTTTTTGAAATCTTCAATTATAAGTCAGCAAATATTCCAATTTTATTCTTTTTTTTAATTGTTTTTATTATATAATACAAATTCAAAATAATTGACTTAGTAGCAATAAAGCACTAAGCTTCTAAAAATTCAATTCCTGTTTTTTATAGAAAATTATTTCATTGTTTTTTGAATAAGAAATTAACTTTCTTCATATGTATTACATTTATTCAAAAATTTAATCTTGGAATTCCTAACATTTTTGTTTTTCCACGAAACAAAAATTAAGAAAAATTAATGGTTCTTTGATTTTAAAAAAAATTACTTTAGGATCATTTTGCAACTTTAACCTTCTTATTTGTTTGGATTTTGCTGTTATTGGTCAACTTTTATAATGATTTTCATCACTTGTATGACCACATTTCATGGTTCAGATTGTAAATACTAATTGATTATAATTTATTCAAACTTTTTCATGGAATTTTTAATTAATTGCATTACCAATTTTCATAAATTTAATCATGTTAAGAAATGCTTTTAAATATTGATTTATTTGATAATTTGTCTTACACAATAATTAGAGTTTTTTTTTTAAGAATTATCAAAAACTAACTAGATTTCTTTTTTTATGGATTTGTAGATTAACTTCAATTTAGAGGTATTTGAATAATCTAATAGTGAGAGAAATATTCATTGGGGAGTCAATCTAAAACTCTTACAATCAGTAAGGATAACTTTGCAAATATTCCACTTCGACTCCTTCAAAGATTTGAAAATGTGAGAGAGCTCATACTATTTTGGAGTCAATACAAAGACATTAAAAGACTATGTAATCTTTCAAATCTTGAAGTTCTATGTGTATCTAACAATGTCAGATTGTTGAGTCTAGTTCCATTCTTAGAATCTTTCCAAAATCTTAAAGTTCTTTTTAAAATTTTCTCATATGAGTTCATAAAAATTGGAACAACAATTAACTTTGGCTGTGGCTGCAGGTTATCGTTCCTGATTTAGAGGTGTTGATGTTGGGGGACATTATTTCTAAAAAGATTTGGGACAGCCAACTTCCAACTTCCTCCTTTCAAAATTTGAAAGAATTGAGGTTGCAGAGATGTACAAAGATAAAATATGTGTTTCCTTCGTCAATAGCCGAACGTCTCCAGCAACTCCAATACATTGAGATAAGGGATTGTGAGGTTTTAGAGGGAATTGTTGATGTAGAAGAAGGAACAGAACCAGCTGTCAATGTTTTCTTTCCGCAGGTAACCAAATTGGAGCTTGAAGATCTACCAGAGTTTACAGATTTCTATCCTGGAATGTATTATTCGGAATGGCCAAAATTGAAAGTATTGACGGTGCGAGGTTGTCATAAATTTAAGGTGTTCACTTCAGAGCCAAAATCTCTATGCTTAGACCAAAAGGTACAAGAATCCAATTTTATTCCTTTTTTGAATTTATTTAATAATTTATTTATATTAATTAAATAAATTCAAAACAATTTACTCAGTAAGAATAATGTACTAAGCTTCTAAAAAAATTCAATCCTTGTTTCTTACAGAAAAATATTAGAGGTAAAAAATAAAAATCCTTACAAATGATTAACTCAAAATATTAAATTATTTGTGAATAATAGGAAATTATATTAATTTTGATAAATCTTTGTGCTTTGTTTGAAATAGTTTTCTCTCAAAATTTGGTCTCTCCAAGGTTATGATGATTAACAATTTAAATATCAATAATGATATGTCACCATACGATTTGTTTTTCTTTATCATTAATTCAAAATAATTACATTATAATTGATTTCTAATTTGATACTCATTATAATTGTATAGTACATTATTTATTTAAAAATTATGTCAACATGATTTGATAGTGGATCAAAGTCAAAAATCACTTTAATTTTGAAACAAATCATATAAAGGTAACTACCAATCAAATCTGTATTGATTTCTTTTATGTATACAATTATACTTGGTATCTATAGATGCTATCTAGTATCACATTATATACAAATATTCATCATTTCATGCTATAATGTTATAACTTATAAATCATACATTTTAAATACATTATGTGAGTCATAGCATCTTTTTTTTTTTTTTTAACTCTTTCAGGTATTATTAGGTTATAAAAATCATAAATATAATTTTATTTTTATATATGTAATAGGAGAGTGGTCTTTCGTATTATTTGAAAGCTTAATGAGTTAAATAATTTTGTATGAATATTGAATGTTATTAAAATTTTTCAAAAAAAAAAAAAGTTAAGAATATGTTTAATTAGTTGTTTTGAAAAATAGTTTTTGAACATAATTTTAATATTAACTTGATTTTTTTTTTAAAGATTAAGGTAACACAAAATAAGCAATTAACAAAACTTTTATTTTAATAATATAATTACAAAGTTAATTGGATTTTATTTTTATGGCTTTGTAGATCAAACATGATTTGGACATTTTTCGATTAATCAATGGTGTGGAAAACATTACTTGAAGCAAATATGAAATTCTTGAAATCTCCAATTATAAGTCAGCAAATATTTCAATTTTATTTTTTTTAATTGTTTATATTATATTACATAAATTCAAAACAATTGACTCAGTAGCAATAAAGCATTAAGCTTCTAAAAATTCAATCCTTGTTTTTTATGAAAAAATATTCATTAACGGTAAAAAATAAAAGTCCTTACAAATATTTAGCTCAAAATATTAAATTATTTGTGAATAATAGGAAATTATATTTAATTTTAATAATATCCTCTGTTTTGCTTGAAGTAATTTTATCTCCTAAAATTGGGTCATTTTAAGGTTATAAATTTTTGTCCAACAAACATTTCGAAACAACAATGTTATGTGTACTTATATTGACAATTTAAGTATCAATAATGATGTGTCATTATATGATTATGTTTTATTTTATCTTTAATTCAAAATTAGTCAATTATGTGTTACACATTATAATTTATACATAATTTGATATTCATTATAATTGCACATAACATTACTTATTTTAAAATATGTCAACATTATATTCATCATATTAATGTTATACTTTATAAATCATACATTTTGAATACACTATATAATTCATAGCATCTCTCTCTCTATCTCTTTTTATTTTTTTAACTCGATAAGTGACTATTAGATTTTCAAAACCATAAATATAATTATAGTTTTATTAGAAATATATGTAATATGAGAGTAGTCATTCATATAATTGGAAACCTTAATAAGCCGAATCGTTTTTCATGAATATTGAATGTGTAGACTAATTTAAAATATTAAGGTTTTCTAAAAAAAATAATAAATCAAGAAGTTTGTTTACTTAATAGTTTTGAAAAATACTTTTTGAACATAGTTTTAATATTAATTTTATTTTTTTAAAGATTATGGTAACACAGAGTAAGCTATTAACTAAACTTTTATTTTCATAATATAATTACAAAGTTAATTGGATTTTGTTTTTATGGCTTTGTAGATCAATCATGATTTGGACTCTTTTGAATTAAAGGATATCTGGGGACAGTTTGGCGGACGGATTAGGTGGCGGAGTGGATCTAAATGTCTTGAAATCTCCACTTATTCATCAGCAGATATTCCACTTGGGATGGTCCTTCAAAGATTTGAAAATCTTACACTTCTTGATGTTCGTGGTTGCGATGGGTTCGTTAACTTAGCAACATCCTCAACAGCTGGAAGCTTGGCACAGTTGAGAGAATTGGAGATTTCATCTTGTAGAATGCTGATTGAAATATTAGAAAATGAGGGAGATGCAACAACTGAGATTGTTTTTGAAAAATTGAACAAGTTGTCACTTACTTGGTTAGAAAGTCTCGTGTGCTTCTGCTCAGGGAATTACACTTTCAATTTTCCATCTTTGGAAGAGTTAAATATATTCGGATGTCCCGATATGAAGACTTTCTGTGGAGGAATCTTGACCACTCCAAAATTAAAGAAAATCAACTATGAGAGAAAGAAAGTAGAGATCGAGGGAAATAATTTTAATAAGACCTTACAAAGATTATGTAAAAAGCAAAACCAGGTATGTATTTAATTAATTTAGTTTATATTTTTAATTACATTTGCGAATTTATTTAGTTTAGAATAACGATAAATAATTATTATTTAATTACTTTATATTAAAGTAATTATTAACTTTTACTGTAGGATATCTCCCTTGAATTGAATTTCAAGCGCAAGGTATTCCATGATAATAATTCTACGGAGATTTGCTACAACCAACATCCAATTTCCTTCTATCAAAATTTGACACACTTGGCCTTGTGGAATTGTGGAAACATAAAATATGCTTTTCCATCTTCCATTGCCAAAAGCCTCCACCAACTCCAACAACTAAGGATAATAAATTGCAAGGTTTTAGAGGAGATTGTTGCAAAAGAAGACGGAACAAATGCAGTTGTCAATTTCAATTTTCCGAATTTAACCTCATTGAAGCTTGAAGATTTACCAGAACTTACGGTTTTCTACCCTGGAATAAATAATTTAGAGTTGCCAAAGTTGAAAGAGGTGGTGGTGAAAAACTGTGTCAAATATGTTAGCTTCAAAGAAATCAATGGGGAAACTGAGCTTAATATTTTAGATCCAAAATCTATCTTTGTGGACAATAAGGTGCGAATCTCTTATTTCATTGTTTCTTTAAAAAGAAATTACCTTTCTTCATATATATATATTACATTTATTCAAAAATTTAATCTTGGAATTCTTAACATTTCTATTTTTCCAGGAAACAAAAATTAAGAAAAATTAATGGTTCTTTGATTTGAAAAAAATTACTTTAGGATTATCCTACAACTTTAACCTTCTTATTTGTTTGGATTTTTCCGTCATTCGACAACTTTTATAATAGTTTTCATCATCTATACGAGTACATTTTATGGTTCAGATTGTGAATACTAATTGATTATACTCTATTCAGACTTTTTTATGGAATTTTTAATTAATGACATTACTATTTTTCATGAATTTATAGAAATGCTTTTAAGTATTGATTTATTTAATAATTTGTTTTTTCATAACAATTAAAGTTTGTTTTAAGAATTATCAAAAGCTAACGGGATATCATTTTGATGTATTTGTAGATCATCTTTGATTTGGAGGTATTTAAATTAGATGATGGTGAGAAAGATATTTATTGGCAAAGTCAATCGAAATCTCTTACAATCACTAATGATAACTCTACAAATATTCCCCTTCGACTCCTTCAAAGATTTGAACATGTGAGAGAGCTCCAACTATTTTCCAATCGATACAAAAACATTAAGAGCCTATGTGACTTCCCAAATATTGAAGTTCTACGTGTATCTTACCGTAACAGATTCACAAGTCTAGTGCCATTCTTAGCTTCTTACGAGAATCTTAAAGTTCTAAAGGTTGGTCCTTGCTACGGATTGATAATGAAGTTAATTACACCTTCAGTGGTTAGAAGCTTGGAGCAGTTGAGAGAATTGAGCATATCAAGTTGTGGAATGTTGACTGAAATAGTAGAAAATGAGGGAGATGCAACAACAAGTCCTGAAATTGTTTTTAACAATTTAAACAAGTTGTCACTCAAAGATTTGAAATGTCTCACATGCTTTTGCCCTGGGAATTACTCTTTTAGTTTTCCATCTTTGGAAGAGTTAATTATACGTAATTGCCCCAATTTGAAGATTTTTTGTCGAGGAAGCTTATCGACACCAAAGTTATACAAAGTCATTTATGTGGATCATTTTAGAGGGAGAGAGGTAGCGGAGATTGGGGAGAATGACTTGAATACAAGTATACAACAGAAGCACAACAAAGAGGTATTTATTCAATTAATTAGTTTAAATTTGAGTAATTTTCTAAGAATATTATATTTTCAGTGTTAATTATAATTAATTGTGTTTTAAACAATGTTGACTTTGCACATTGTTGAACTAGTGCCCACCACACACTTTCACACCTCTCTTTACTCCTAAGATACAATTCCAACTAATCCCTTCTATATTTTTCTAAGAAATTTCTAACAACAATCAAATTCATTATTTTTAGCCTCCTTAGCTCTTGTTAAATATATATATATATATAAAATTAGTGTAGGGTTCATTAGAAATATTAATTTTGATTGGTTGACATGATTTTTCTTTAGGTTGACCATTTTTCAAAGGCACTGACATTGTATGAAAGGGATATCATGACAACTTTGCAAGGAGAGTTTCACGAGAATTTTGGCAAAATAAAAACTCTTCATTTGATCAAAGATGAAAATGCATATATTTCGAGAAATATCATTATGAAATTTAACAGTCTTGAAAAACTCATATTAACGGTGAGTTCATATGAAGAGATATTCTCATGTGGAGAAAGTGACAAATATATTGGAGCACTTGCAAAATTAAAAGTTCTAGAATTGCAAGGACTTTTTAATTTAAAGTATATTTGGAAACCAAACTTTCAGTTCAAATCAATTCTTCAAGAACTTGATTCTTTGAAAGTAAAATCTTGCCACAATTTGATGACTCTATTGCCGCCTTCATCATCTTTTGAAAATCTTACTTCTTTGGAGGTAGAGGGGTGTAATGGAATGCAAAACTTAATGACATCCTCAATAGCCAAAAGTTTGATTTGTCTCAAAAGATTGTCAATACGTGGATGTGAAATGATGACAGAGGTGTTAACAAATGAGGGAGAAATAGAGAAAGATGAAATTGTCTTTGAGAAATTGGAGGAGTTGTCCTTGATTGAGTTAGAAAGTCTCACATGCTTCTGTTCTAGGAATTACACCTTAGAATTCCCATTCTTGAAATCATTAGTAGTGGGTAACCGCTCCAAGATGAAGACTTTCTCTGGAGAAGGCTTAAAAATGCCAAAGTTACAAGAGTTCAACGGGAAGGATTGTACAAGTGACCTTAATTCAGTTTTACAACAATTACAAAATGGTATGTATTTATTTATTTAACAATAACTATATAATTTTTTTTGTAGGTTGTTTTTGTTCTACCTCATTGAATTAATACCTGTTAATTAAATTGATATATTTTTTGTTTAATTAATAGATAATAACTGTTTTAGAGACTGAAAATAACATTAATTCTCTAGTTTTTTTTGTTTTATAATTAAATTTATGTATTATTTTTTATGATTACAGATTGTTCCAAGTTATGGGAAAGATTCCCACCACCAATCTGGTCCTAGCAAACTGCAAAATCATATGGTAAGTGTCAAGACAAAATTTAAATTATAAGGTTAAAAATGATATTATTTAAAATTTAAAGATACTATTTATATTTTGTGAGGACAAAATTGAAATGATAAAATCATATGAAGGACTTTAGTGATATTATCCAATCTTATATAATCTTCTCTCCCTTTCGTTGTTTGTGACCCTTTTAAAATGATCAACGGTCGTTTGTTCAACTACTCAAAATCCATGTCTTTTTTTTGTTGTCTTAAATTAATTGAGAGTATATATTAATTTTTGTTAATAATTTTAATTTTATAGAAGATTTTGCCAAACTATTACCGAATCTGTTCAACATGGTCATCGAATTTGATGCCAAATGACTTCAATACTCTAGGAGTATATTAGAAGTTGAAATTGATATCATTTTTGTCATATTTTAGTTGAAAGGTGGATTTAATATGATTTAGGAACTTTCATTGAAGATCAATATAATGAAGCTTTAGTTTTACAAACTTGATTTACTTGAAATGTTGTTTGAAATTGTTATTTTCATGTTTCTTTGTTAGATTATTGCAGGATTGTGAAAATGCTCAACTTACATGTTAAGGTTACATGATTGAAACTCCAGAGCTGGTAAGACTATTCATTTGATGATTGGATCATTTGGATGGGCTATGTTTTAAAACTATATATGATGAATACCCCAACTTGTAAAAGTCTGTTTTGTTGGGTTTTTAGTCACTTATAAGCCAAGTAGAGGAGAGACGTTCTAACAAGGACTCAATGTATGTTTGAAGTCTGTCTTTCTCTTGTTGTCTTGTTTCTTTTTTAGGCCTTCTCTCTTTTGGTTGTTTTTCATTTTAGTTACCACTGCTTTGCTATGCAGAAAGCTAAAAATGGCGATGCATGTCAAATAGTGACTGATCTTATATATTCATGTATAATAAACAAATGTTTTAACTTATTTCTTGATTTGGATTCTATATGTTTGGGTCTTTAATTTGTGCTGGTAGTGAAACTTTTTAGGATATATAAAATATAATATAACCTTGGTCCTACATGGAATCTGTAGAACAAACAATTTTTTAGTGTTTAGCATATGTGGTCATAAGTGTTTGAACTTCAAACTTTGGCAACTAATGTATTGTTTTGTTGTTTTGGATTTATACCTGATCTTAAAAATTCAATGAACTGAACTTGGGAGAGAAACAGAACTGGTATATGGCATTACCCAGTATGGCCCAAGACATTAGAAGTACACTTTTCTAATAAGTTGCTAAAGCTTATTGTATTAGATTATACCGCACCCTTATGTAGTTGTATTCTGCTGTACAAATCAAAGGCTCCTTGGCCGACGTAGCCTAGTCTTTTCAAACCCAACGCATTTGCTTTTAGCTTGATGCAAGTTGAAAATAAGTGAATGATATTCTCATTAAATTTTTTGTCCATTGTGTGTCATCTTAGTTAGATGTTCTACTTATATACTAAATTTTGATTCTGTTTTCTTTGACAGACGATGGGAAGTTTTTAAATGATGGCTACAAGGTAGACAGATTTGCTCCTAAAAAAAAAAAAAAAAAAACCATCAGCTTATACAAGCCAAGACAATCTGCATATGGTGGAAATGACTACTAAGGGAACACTTGATCTTTTCTGCCCTATGTCTTGCTGTTGGAGACTGAGGAGGTAGGTTTCCTTGAGTTTAATTTCAATGAAGTTTTAGTTGTAGCTACTACATAAATTCTCACAAGTAATTGACAAGTATATAAGCATGTAAGTTTTAGTTGTACCTAGTTTTACTTTTAATTTCAGTCAACTTTTGTACAAAACTTTTTTTTTTTTTTTTTGATGTAAAGTGCTTCAAGGCTAAGCTCCAGGATCCAAAACTATAGTTTTCTTGTTGAATTAACATGTAAATATAGTGTTCTTGTATGTTTCCTTCTCAACGATAAATGTTGACAAGTGCCCAAATATAAGAAGTTTTTTTGAATAGGTGAAGTTAGTGATCAAATTCATTAAAACTATCAAATTGTTCCTTATACGGATCACATCTTCTAAGCTAGCCTCTTGTTAAATATGCATCTGATTCTTAGAACTTTTCTTGTGTGTTTTGAAAGATGGGAGAACTTAGAACCTGGTTGAGAAGGGAGGGGTAAAGTACATAGGTCATTCTAAAGCCTTTGTTTCAACAATTATAAGAGCTCATGGTGTTCATTCGATATCAGTTGTCCTGTTAGCATGATCCTTATGGTTATAATATGGTCACGAGATGCAAAGAAAAAGATTATTCCCTTTTGTAGGTAAGGCTGATTGAATTGCTTATAGTCAAATATAAAATAAACATACGAATTTTGATACAAATCTAGTTGATTAATTTCTCAGAGAACTTGGCATTGGCATTGTTGTATACAGTCCTCTAGAACGAGGATTCTTTTCACTGGAGCCTAAGTTGCTTGAATACATTTGAAAAGATGATTTTAGGTTGGTTCGTAAACAAAAATTCAATTTTTAGTGTTTGTATTGCATTCAACACATGTTCTAGCATCTCACTTTGTGCAGTGCAAACTTCATATTTCTACTTTTGCAGCATACCAGGTTGCAACCTAAAAATCTGGATCATGACAAAAAATTATTTGACTGTGTTAATGAAATAGCAACAAAGAAAGGATGCACCACATCACAGCTAGTGCTAGCCTGACTTCATCACTAAAGGGATGATGTTTGTCCAATTCCTGAAACCACCAAGATCAAAAACTTCAATGAAAATATCATCGTCTTGTCTGTAAAACTAAATCCAGAAGAAATGCTGTAAAAGGTGATAGATATGTCACCACCTGCCAGAACTCCAAAACTCCACCGCTATCTTCTTGGAAAGCTTCTTAGAGCCCTAATCTACAGTTTCATCCCCTTTCTGCAAGCCTACATATATGTTTCATCATTTGATTTTGTTGTGAGGAAAAGTGTGGCAATAAATTACTGTGTTTGATATGCATTAGAGCAGGATTGTGCAATGTTTTTGTTGGACATTAAATAACGTAAGATGGAAGTTGTAATAATTATATTTTTGTAATCTCTGAATGAAGCTTTGGATGAGTCCTTAATGGTTACTCCCTTATAGCCAAGAGACCCCAAATGTACCAACCACCTTTTGGTTCACGCATTCCTCACAGAAGAATAAAATTATGTTGCCACTAATAAAAGTCTAAACAGCCTCATCCAACATATTCAGTATATATAGTAGTTTCTTCCACATACCTGCTTTCTCTGATTATTCATGACGGCATAATCTACACACTGTGTTGCCGAAAATGTATATAGCATGCTTTTATCATAAAGACAATCAGATGAGCCATCTTCTAGTTTTTCAGTTTGGAGTGAGTGCCCAATTATTGCCATCCCATAACTATGGGAACACACTCTTTTGGATCGCTTGCTTGGACCTTCAGATGTACATCCACCGACATAGTTTGTAGCCAGACACCAAAACCATAGCAGCCGAAAAATTTTGGACTAAAATGCTCCACTTGGCGTCCCCGGTAGGCTGATCTTCCCATGCCATGTCATCCCAATCATATATTGCGGCTGAAATTATGATGCAACCCTAGGCATTTATCCATATCCTCCATCCAACCCAGTCATAGGAACAATATCTCCGAAAATTCATACTTCTCCCCAATGCTTTGGAGTGAAAGCAGCTATCTTTTTTTCCCCATAAGTTCTGTGGTGGTTCCAGTAAAATCTCTTTTGTCAGTTGCCTCCGCAGAACTTATAGTAAGATTGCGGATATTTCTTTTGCCTTTCAACTGCCACTTAGTAACTAGGATCATGAGGATGGATGGGAGATATATCACTAGATAGTACTGAGTGATCATGTTCTTCACCGCTCATACTTTTATGTTCCAGTTTTCCTACAGTTTGAGATCTATATTCAATTTTTCAAGGTTCAGCAGCACCTGAATTGTCAAGAAATTGGAGCAAATGAGTGAAACTTGGTCACCAAACCCAGAAGGCATCAGCTAAAAGACATCAAAAGTAGATTGAATTGATCAAGTGACACTAGTAGATAATGATTTATCATGGGAACACATCCAAGGAGAACATTTCTCCCAGCAACTATCAAGACAAAATAAGCATGCACATTAAATTACATAAAATAATCAATTTCTTAATGGAGAAAATAATATATATACTCAACCTGATAGTATAGTCATCTTTTGATCAATATTAGGTTCAGTCTCAGATGAATCAGCCTCTGGCTAGGGGCAATTTCTTTGCAGTCCAAAGTCTTATTAGATTCAGATGCCAAGTAAACACATTTACTCCTCTTCGACCTAAAAGTAATCCCCATTAGCTCCCCTCTTGAAATATAAATGACAACAGTATTAGATTCATGTGTAAGAAATGAGAGATTACTCTAAACTAATTTGCAATAATTGAACAAGAAAGTCATTTCTATCATGTGCCTCAAACAAAATTCTCATCAGTCAACCCCTCATACGATGCTTTTGTTTTCACTAGAATTTTACCATTTGCAAGACTAATTCTTCCCATGCTAGGGTTGCCATTGGAAAAAGTCTACAAATTGTTGTCAACTAGGTTTCTCTCGACCATCTGAAGCATCAAGAGAAGAAAGCTTTTGCTTTGGTGTCTTGAAGATTAATTTGTAATTTCTAGGTGTATGGGACAAGTTCAATTTCATAGTACAAGTTTATGTTCACACATGATTCAATGTTAGTGCACATGGTTCATGGTTCAATGTTCATACATGATTATGCACAAGTTCAATGTTAGGTTATTAAATATGTTCATGTAAAAATTCAATAGTGTAACAAACACAGCAAAGCAAATCCATATCCGATTAAAACAAGCAATAACAAATAAAAGCAGCCAATAAGGAACAAAGCAACAAATCCATATCCGCTTAAAACAAGCGTTTACACACAAACCAGACACACAGAGGAAGTGTTATATAGTATACAATTCTAAAAGAAAAACTTAGATTCAGGGAAGAGCCAAGCTGGTACTACCATCATTGAAGCCAAAAATCAAACTATACATCACAGGAAAATCATATGTGACCACGAAGAAACCAGTTTTACCCATATAAACACAATTGGGTTTAATTCCCAAAAAACTTTTAGTTGAAATAAATAAGCTATTTCCATCAAACAGAAATAATGCTCTACCATCCAAATCCTTCACTTCACTTCAATCCACTCTGACTCTTCTTCATCAAGCTTAAACATATAGAAAATAGAATTTAAACCCACTTTGTCAGCCTTAGCTGGAGAAAATTTTCTCTTATTTCCAAAAATTTTATCACTACTGCTGCGATTTTCAATCAAATAGAATTCACTCGATGCATTTACAAAGCTTTTGTAAGTAAAACGAGTTAACAATGGAGGCAAAGTTTCGCTAACCTCCAAACAATATTATCAAAAAAATAAATAATATGATTGACAAAATAAACAATATCACTAGAAGGATAAATAAATCAAATTATCGGATTAAAACTTTAATTTGAATTCATTTCGTTTAAGCCGAATATAAAATTGAGTTTGAACCGTCTGTACTCGAATTTATTCCTAAAAGAGTTTAATTTTTTAAAGGTGTTTTAGAAAAACATAAATGTATAAGACCAATAAATCATCCATGAAAAATATCATATGTTAGTGAATTGTGATCAATTATAATAATTGACTCCTAAATTATATAATGACATCCTTTTAAATAATAGGAGCTTTCATACACGTTCTCGTGTCAATATTTCAAGATGCCATGACGTATAAATAGAGTTACGTTTTACGCCTTGGGTTTATATCAAGAACCGTCAAATCCTGCAAATTGAAGTATTAGAATATGCCCCCCTATTACAACCAAAAGTAAAGAAAGGAGATATTTTGGAGATGGAATTTGGACTTTTAAAATTGAGACAATATCAAAATAAGGGTTTCATAATCAACAATTTAAAACCAGGGTTAAACCAACCAGTTTAATTAAGAGTTAGTGATAAATTCAATTATGTCTAAAACAAGTTTTAGTCTCTAGACTAAATTAAATAGGATTTGAACCATGTGAATTAATTATGACTTGTTATAGTTTAATCGTCAATTTAGCCCAATTTGACCATTGTGTTGACCCTCAATATGTCTAAAATCTTTTTCAAAAAATTATTTATATCATATTAATATCACTCGTTCGTCTTTTTGATTGATCTATAACCAGTCATTTGATCGGAGTAAGGTCCGATTTAAATCTAAAAACATTGAACATAGTTTATAAGCAACTGAACTTATCCTATTTAACTAAATTAATGAAACAATTTGTCAATTTATCAGGGGTAAAAATCCAGTAGTTTAAAACCCAGGACCTAGACAAAAAGTGACGAAAACCTCAAGGTGGATAGACCTCGCTCTCTTGTAAATATTACATAGACATCATAATAATCAACCAGCTACATGTGAGTTCATGGACGGCAACTAAATTAAGCCTTTTCCTTTTTATGCAATCACGTTCATATAATTTATGGCAAAGATATGAGATTTTCTTATCAAGTCGTGCAACGGTGTATTGCTTTTTCTTGTATATTTAATTCATTTGTGATCTATAAAAGGCCATATTGGTGCTTCCTTAAGCAATTCACCGGTATATCTTTTCTTTCTTTCCTGCATGCCATGGCTGTCACTCGTATCTCCTTCACAGCCTCTTTGCTTCTCTTCTTGCAGCTTATCGTTGCCTCTGATGGTGATTATGGCTAAAGCACCAACCTTGAGAGTGACAGACCAGATTCCCAAGGTTACGATTTCCAATCATATGTTGATAAGTCAAAATCTGAGATGAAGGATTACGATTCCCATGTGGAAAATAATGGTTACAACTTCGAAGAACATGTTAAGAAGTTCAAGCCTGAGGAGAAGGATTATGATTCCAAGTCATATGGCAATGGCTAGAACTTCAAACAACATGTTGAAAAGTTTAACTTTGAGGAGAAGGGTTATGATTCTAAGTAATACAAACAGAACATGAAATGCTAAAGAGATAAGTATGTACAACATATTATATATATAACAAAATGAACAAGTTTACAGAATAAACCATGTCAGAACAGTAAATGAGCTAAAGAACAGGAAGATGAATATTAGAAAGAGAACTTAGTAAGTTAAGCAGCATCACTCAGATTCCTCTTAATACTGGATTGTTTACGTATACTCATATACGTACTTATGACACAACATGAGGCAATATTCGAACAGTAAGTCAATCTAAAAAGGAATACACTGTAAGATCAGAAATAAACTCAGTTGAGGTTATCAGATAAGCAGTCAGACTAGCTATAGGCAAAGTAGGGTCTATTAAGCTAGTAATCAGATTGGCAATGAAATAGAAACAAAGTAAGAAAACATTAAAAGAAAGAAAACAGAGAATAAGATAAGAGAAGAAGCTGTTCGGCTATTAGAGAACTTAGTTAAGTTCGCCAGTTTAACAGCTAGCCAGTGGTATTTCAGCTTAGAGCCTACCCGAGGGTAGAGGTAGAAGATGCTTACTGAGTGATTTGTCACTCATCCCCTATAGTTTTCTTTTTTTGCAAGTTGAGTTGGAGAGCTAAGCTTGGAGCACGGGATGGCTAGAGAGTGAGATATGGCTTGAGCGGGTTCTTACCCGATATTTTTAGTTTCATATATGTATGTATATATGTACATAGTTTTCAGCAGATAACATGTTGGCTTGCATGCTTATATTACTCATGCATATGGGATGTATAGTATCATTTATATTTTTAGATACTAGTTTGGTAATAAAATATGAGTTTTATTCAGGATACTGTACAGTAGGTTTTAGCATTCCACCACATTTCTTTTATAGACTTCTGCACTACATATGTTTTTAGTACAACTAATGTGTAGGGGTTCCTGTTTGATGCGACTGATAATAATTTTTTAGTAGTCAGAAAATAAAATAATATAGTATAGTTGATTAGCAGCATAATAAATAAATATTAGCAGCATAGTGACATTTAGCAGGGGGTCCTACATTAACGTCGGCCATTGTCACCACCGGTGATGGTTGCTTTTTTAATGTTTTTTTAAATTTATTTTTTAATTTTTATTCAAAAAGATAAAAATATCTCTCTGACTTTGGTCAATGGGTGGGTACTTGATTTTTTAAACTTTTGTAGGTGATAATTTGTTATTAAGTGAAACCTTGGGTGGCAATATGTCATTCGGCCTAAATAATTACGATATGAATTGAATTTGAACCAAACTATTGAAGTGAAACTTTTTTTTGAGTTAAACGTCAATCAAGTGAAGTGACATTCATAGACAACTTTTGCCTAGATGTGATGAACACTAATAATTTGAAAACATAAGGTACAAAATATAATATTTTAAACAATGAGACTAAAAATAATAATATGAAACGATAATAATTAAAAAAAAAAACTCACAGTCCCTCTCTTTTTCCGTCTCGTCTTCTTCTTTTGGTTTATGTGATTTGATTGAAAAAAGACACCATTCACAACTCTCTCCAGCTAGAAAGCACTCAGTTGAACTTAAAGAACATAAATTTTTGCTATCATTGATCTTCACATGATGAGTCTTCACTGTTGTCTTCAATGATTCACTTTTGGAAGTTAAATATTAATAAAAATCATAAAAATATTAAAAAATTAAAAAATATTAAAAATAATACACTAATTGTTGTTGGCTTAAAAATTGGTTTAGTTGAGTTTATGTAAAACTCGAGTATGAGACCAAAAGCTATTAAACATAGCTAAGTTTGAAAAAATATAATTAAATTTTATAACTTGTATATTATATATTTATAAATTACTTTCTCATATTCAAAGTTTTATATTGAGTTATATGTGTAAATTTCAAAGATAAAATGGTTACTGAATTATATTCAACCAAACCCTTAAGATCTTTAAAAAATATAAAACACCCATCCATGAACTTGAACAAATTTTGGGATTCATTTTGTCAATAAATCATAAACTTAAGCTACCAATTCAAATAACAGATTCATGTTTTTGTACAATAAAAATTCTATGCAAGATTTTTCATTTTTTTGTGCATGAATCTTAATTTATATTTTATTCCTCAAAAAATTAATCTTTTTGATTTATTTTACTCTATGGTTAGTCAAATTCTAGATGTATAATTTTTTTTCTTGGCAATAGAACTGATACTAAAGAAAATAAAATGGTAATGGTTTGTAATGGAGAGTGAAATTCTTGTCCTTTGATCATTCTCATTTAGACAAAGGGTTAATTTTATGCTATCAGAGTAGAGTTTAATTAAATTCAAATAGAGTATGAATAAAGGTTAGTTTTAGATCAATGAATTGAAAATTTTTAATTCAAACTCGATTTGATTTATAAAATCGAGGTTTGAATTTAGTTCAAAAGTAATTTAATTTTGAACTTGATTCTAAAAATAATTTAACTTTAAATTTGATTATTTGAAATTTAAATTTGAATGTTAGAGTAGGTTTTAACTCAACTTAGTTATTAAATTAAGTTTGTTATTGCTTCAATTTGGATGATATTTGATATATTTATGTTCGAATTTAATGTGTTTGTTCTGAATTATTAGTATTCAAGTTTGAATCTCATCTAACCGTAGACAAAATTGTTTGATACAATGTCGTCCAATCTTTTAATATAATAATTGTGAAATTTTATATAATTGTAATGAATTTATATATATTGTGTGCGTGAAATAGTGAAATGGTTGAAACAATAAATTTTTTAATTTGGTTTAATTTGTTGTTTTAAAGTTTATATTTACGGTTATGTTATTTCGATTTTATCATAAAAAATATGATAAAGTAATGTAATACAAAAGAATTGTGTTTCTTGGAGATCAGACAAAATCTTTTATTATAATCAGACTTTAAAAATAAATTCAAATCTATAATATCAATATTAATCAGATAAATAGTATGAATTATTCTGAAAATAAACTATCAATTTGAAACTTTTGTGATGCTTTTCATTTTACAAACAATCAATGGAATTGAGCTTAAAAAGATTGAAAAAAGAAAATAACTTAAATAATAATAATTTGAAAAAATTAGATATAAAATTATAATATTTGAAAAAATAAGCATGGAAAATATAGACGTTGTTAAAAGGCCAAATGACTTATTTTCATCTAAGGTTTTGTTAAATGACAATTTTCATTTTAAAACTTTTAAAAAGTCAAATATTCATCTTTTAATCAAAGTCAACGGTTAAATTTAAATATCAACCATTAAATTTAAGTGATCAAAGAGATTTTTTTGAATAAAAAGTTTAAAAAATAATAAAAGAAATTTTATAAAAATAATTAAAATATAAAATAACATTAATATAATATTATAATTATAATAAATAACTTAAATAATTATAAAAAATAAAAATAAAATTTTAAACAAAATAGTCACCATTATTGATAATATCGTTGATGATAGTGGTTGTCAAAAACCTAAAATTGACGATTAAATTTGATCATTCATTAAACTAGATAACCATTTCTGATTATCTGATTACGTTTACAATGACCACCATCATCGGTGGTAGTGGTCTTTTTTCTAAATTTTAACTTTTTAATTTTTTATTCATTTTTAAAAATTATTATTATATTAATATTAAAATTTATTTTAATATTAATATTATTTATTTTTTAATTAAAAGTATTTTAGTTATTTTATTAAAAACATTAATAAAATTAGAAAAAATTTGGTTTATAAACTTAAAAAAGGATCGAAAAAAAAAAAAGAAAAAGTGAGATAGCAATAATTTGAAAACAGAAGGTACAAAATTGTGATATTAAAAATAATTAGATAACAATGTAATAATCTGAAACAATAAGGATAACAAGGAATTATGTCAAAGTCTTTCCTCGCTGTAAATATAAATGTCTGATCACATTGCCTTTACCAAAGTCTATTTTGGCTAAAAACGTACGCCATGACAGCTCCAGAACTTAAATTTCTCTCGTCGATCTTCGCGTTTAGGTCTCCGGTGCGATGTCTCTGAATCTTCGGTACCTTTTCTTCGTGAGGTATGTAACGTTTTTCTGCTAGGAGTTTTGGGTTCTTGTTCTGAAAACATTTTAACAAATAATGACTTTTACAGAACTTTTATGGAAGATAGGATGAGCAATAATAGTTTGAAAATATGAAGTACAAGATTATAATATTTTAAACGATGAGATTAAAAATAATAATAATAAAAATCCATAAGGATTAAAAAAATTATCTCAAATTCCTTCTCTTTCCAAGTCTCTTCTTCTTCCTTTGGTCTCTTGTGATTTGGCCGAAAAAATTCACTATTTACAACTGTCTCTAGCTTGAAAGCACTCAACCAAATTTAAAGAACATAAAATTTTGCTCTTATCGATTTTGACGCGATGGGTCTCCATTGTTTTATCAATTGATTCACTCTCAAAAGTTAAATAATAAAAAAAATAAATTATAAAATATTAAAAATTAAAAATTTAAAAAATAATACACCAAACGTTGATAAGCTCAAACTTAGTGTATCTGGATTTACATAAGACTCGAATTTAAAGCTCAAATCCATTAAACGTAATTCAATTTAAAAAATTATAACTAAATTTTATAATTTATATAATTATATGTTCATAAATTAATCTCTTATATTTACAGATGGATATTGGATTATATATGTAAATTTTAAAGATAAAGAAGTTATTGTATTATACTCAACCAAATCTTTAAAATATTTAAAAAGTATAACATACACTAACAATAAACTTGAACAAAATTTGAGATTCGCTTTATTAATGAATCATAAATTTAAGTTATAAATTCGAATTATGAATTCATATATTTGTACAATAAAAATTCTATTCAAAATTTTGTATATTTTTATATATAAATTTTAATTTATATTTTTTTCTTCAAAAAATTAGTCTTTTTATTTTATTTTTTTTTTTGTGAAAATGGAGCTAATACTGAAATCGAAAAAAATAAAATGGAATTGAGTTAAAAAAAAGATTGAAAAAAGAAAAAGACGAAAAATAATAATTATAATAATTTGAAAAAATAAGATATAAAATAATAATATTTTAAAAAATAAGTACGGAAAATATAGACATTTTTTGAAATGCAGAAGCAGGCTGGTGTGGTATTAATTTCAAGAGTGGAGTCTTTGTCGTGTGGCTACTTCCTGGAAGGAGACTTTTGTATTTGTCGGATTAATTGTCTCGTGGCTGCTTCCTGGAAGGCTTCTTTTTTACTAAGAAAAAGCAACGAAAATACATGATTGATTGATGAAACAACTACTTTGATTTTCTACCACAATTCAATGAATTGAATTTTGTGCAACTTTCATATATGAATTTATGGACTCGATAATGAATCTTATCATCTCAATTCGGTCGAGTGTAATCTGTTTTCATCATCTTCGGTTTTCTTCTCTCTCAATCACTCACGAGCCTCTTTAAAACCACTTCCCTTGATTTCTTGAGTTTGCACCTTTTACTTTCTTTAAAAACAGATTTTTCTTTTGCTTTAAAAAAAAAAATAATTTATGTTTAATATTTCTGATTTCTTCAAAACCCCCAAAAAAAAAAAGAAATTTGCTTTCGGTTTTTTCTCCTTTACCAGAAAAAAAAAATTCGTTTCTCTTATTTATTGCTAATTTCGGCGGTTGTGTTCTAATTATTTTTATTTTCTTTACTTCTCTTCTGTTTTTCAGACTTGAAAAAAGTTTTAAAAAAATGGCTGATCTTGTCGGGAGTAACCCGAGTGGTGAGTCTTGTCCCTCAAGTTGGCCAGCGGGTGGCTGCTCCGATTTGGAGTCCATTTAAGTACTTGTACAAGTATATTACCAATTTCAAAAATCTCGAAAAGGAAGTTAAGAAGCTGGAGAGTACAAGAGACGAAGTTCAGCGTAAGATTACTGCAGCTGAAAACAATGTGCAAGGGAATAAATCTCGAAAATGGTCATTTTAAAAAAGTTGTGTTTACTTTTTTGCCCTTGTATGGTGGCGGGTAAATTGACTAAATTTGTACTACTGCTCTGTTAGTATTGCTAAGAATCGGTGGAATTGTTAAAAGAATAGAAGTTAGATAATAATTATTTGAAAAAGGAAGGTCCAAAATTGTAATCTTGGAAATAACTGGACTACAATGATAAAATATGAAACGATAAGGATAAAAAGGAATTATGTCAGAGTCTTTCGTCATTGGGTAATTGAATCTGTTCATGGACATGCCTTACCACGTCATTGGGTACAGCCCTGAGGCCGAGAGTTAAATTTAAATTGGAATGGCTGGGTTTAATAGTGCATTATATCCTTTTGTACAGAAATACCATTTCCTTTTTGTGGTTATTAATGTTATTGTAGGAGCTGTCTGCAAACACTACCATAGGGACACAGATACTTGAAAGCTGTGGATTAAGATTTGATCAATCTTATTTCTTGATAGCACTGAGCGCCTTGTTTGGCTTCGCTTTACTTTTAGTAAAATTGTGGATATTTCTTTTGCCTTTCAACTGCCACTTAGAAATTGCTTCATTAGCCAAAAAGGATCATGAGGATGGACGTGAGATATATCACCAGATAGTGCTGAGTCATCATGCTCTTCAGAGCTCGTACTTTCATGTTCTTGTTCTCCTAAAGTTTGAGATCTATATTCAACTTTTCGAGGTTTAGTAGCACTCAAATTGTCAAGAAATTGAAGCAAATGAGCGAAACCTAGTCACCAAACCTAGAAGGCATCGGCAAAAAGACATCAAAAATAGATTGAATTGATCAAATGACACCAGTAGATAATGATATATCATGGGAACACATCCACGTGGAACATTTCTTGCAGCAACTATCAAGACAAAATAAGCATGCCTAGATCTCATATGACCACTGTAAAAACATATTAATTTAAATGGTTGAATAGAAAATATTAAGAAGTAAATGAACAACTGATCTTTAATTGTAACATTAAACTACATAAAACAATCAATTTCTTAATGGAGAAAATAATATATGTTGACAAGGGATAGAATTAGAAAATCTCAATCTAAAAATATAGTCATCTCTTGATCAATATCACGTTCAATCTCAAATGAACCAATCTTTGGCTAGTAGTAATTTCTTTGCAATCCAAAGTCTCATTAGATTCATAATGTTTACTCCTTTTTGACCTGAAAGTATTTTCCATTTGATCCTCTCGTGAAAATTAAATGACAACAACATTAGAGTCATGCGTAAGAAATGAGAGATTACTCTGAATTAGTCTGCAATAATTGAACCAAAAAATCATTCCTATCATGTACCTTAAACAAAATTCTCATTAGTCAACCCCTCATACAATGCTTCCCATGCTAGAGGTCTTCACTAGAAAAGGTCTACAAATTCTTGTCAATTGTAGGTTGCTCGAGACCATCTGAAGCATCATGAGAAGAAAGCTTCTGCTTTGGTGTGTTGAAGATTAATTTGTAATTTCTAGGTGCATTACACAATTTCAAATTTGTAGAACAAGTTTATGTTCACACGTGATTCAATGTTGGTGCACATGGTTCATGGTTCAATGTTCAAACATGATTATGCACAAGTTCGATGTTAGGTTATTAATTATAATTCATGTAAAAGTTCAATAGTATAAGTTCAGTGTTAGGTTCTTAATGTTTCACATACAAGTTCAATGTTAGGTTCATGTATTTATAATTTAAAAAGTCTCTTTGTAACTATAAATACTCTATTGGTTTTGCATTTGAGATATAGATGAAAATTTACAAGTCTTCCTTACAAACACTTCTCTCACACAAGGACAAGAGCAAAAGCATGAAGTAGACTATGACAAAGTGTTTGCACTTGTAGCTCGTATGGAGACAATTTGTTTGTTGATTTCTTTGACAGCACAAATGAAGTGGAAATTTTGCCAACTTAATGGAAATTTTCTTTTCCAATTTTGTCTTCTCTTGAGTTCAATTGATAAACAATATTATTAAAAAAAAAAATTATTGACAAAATAAACTTACTTCGGTGCAACAACCCCAATGAAGTGAGAGGCTTCAAACTAAATTGAACAACGATCCAAATTTAGGCCAACTTGGATCACATCCTCTCTTATTGTTCATTTTGTTCATCATCTTTACGAAATCAACAAGAATGGAATCAACATCGTAATTTTATAGAAATTTCAACTTCCAAGTTAAGAGACTTTATTGCTCAATTTGAAAGGACTAATACTTTGTAAATACAATAGATACATTGCTCTCAAAAAGGTAAATGAAACAAATCTTATATTAAGTCATGCCAAACTCATCGGAGTAAATAAAATAAACTAAAAAATGAATAGTTGCCAAATATTACTGCATTTGAGCTAAGCTAAGCTGAGTATTGCATAACTTGAGCTTGACTCAATTGCATTTAGCCAAACTCAAGTTCAAACTCACTAAGGTGGAATGTTCTTGGCTCAAACTTAAAATTGGATCTACATAGACACACACACACACACACACACGCACAGACGCGCACACACACGCACACACACACATGCGCACACACGTTCACACGTGCACACACATTGCCAAATATTGTTGCATTTGAGCTAAGCTGAGCTGAGTATTGCATAACTTGAGCTTGACTCAATTGCATTCAGGCAAAACTCAAGTTCAAACTCACTAAGGTGGAAAGTTCTTGGTTCAAACTTAAAATCGGATCTACACAGACACACGCATAGACGCACACACACACGCACCCACAAACACGCACACACACACACACACACATACATACATACATATATACATACATACATACATATATCAATTACCTTCCATATTCAAAACAGGAAACTTCTTCAAGCCAAGATTTTAATTGATGATAAAACACTTCAAGCACTTGATCCCAAAAACTTCTTCGATAAAGATGTCTTTGCACTGATCCATAGAAGCTTTTCAAGTACCTAACATGTAATAATAAAGCTCAAATGCACACATTTGTCAGAGTAATAAAGAGAATACAAAGTTCTGATGAACATGACTTGGCAAGGCAGTGCAAAATTTTCTAGGTGAATATGAGGACGGATCTGTCCATTAAACTGAGATAAAAAAATGCTTCATATGTGAAGGATGATGAAAAGACTCAATTAAGTAAAGATTAGAAAGAGTAAGAAATCCAGGGATCAATCAGCAATTGCATCAGCGAGATATAATATTACTAGATATTATGCAGTGAAAGGAAAAACCACATAGAAGCTGCCATAAACACCAAAGGCTGAACATATTGAAGCCACAGAAACTTAAGAATCTGTCACAAGGCAAAAATTAATCAACCTGATAAAAAGGAAACTTAATTTACAGAAAAATATTTGTTTTTGACATATGAAATTATAGAGAGACTATTAAGGACTGAAATTGAAAAACAGAATACCATATGAGAATGAATCATGGCTGAGGGAGGATAGATCATGGAGTTTTAAAACCATTCCATAAAATTGATTATCTGAAACTGGAGTAAACAGAGAAACGACATAAAGCATTCAACTATTGATAAATCATAATGCTTGAATCTCGTGCTTGACAACCTGCAAAGAGTAATTTAACGATCTCCAGAACAAGCTGGATGAATGATTATCCAAGTGTTCATACCCACAAATGGCTGAAGCTTGGATTATGACGAAAAGAGCATCATGAGAGAAAGTGTAGCAAACAGAGACAATATGGAGCACAGCAAAACAAATCCGTGTCTGATACACATACCATGTCCTTTTAAATCAGAATTTCCAGTGCTTACATAATCTTGTTAAAAATGTCCTCAATCTAGTAACACAACTCAGAATTCAATTAAAAAACAACAATCAACACACAGATATTACAATAATAATATGGCATTACTTATCAGAATCATGAAGCAGCCCATAATCACAAACAACTCCTGCAGATGCGAATCCAGTCTAACAAGTCAGAATTGAGCTAAAAGAAATGAACCATATAATATACAATTCTAAAGGAAATTCAAGAAATTTGACACAAATTTCAAGAAATTCAAGAAATCCAGTCAAACAAATTCAAGAAATGAACCATAAACACAAATCCACTCCTGCGAATTTGACACAGGAGGTGCTTTATAATATACAATTCTAAAAGAAAAACATACATTCAGGGAAGAGCCAAGCTGGAGGAGGCTAAAAAATCTCAGACGATTCAGGAAATGATACGAGCCATACATTACTACCATCATTGAAGTCGAAAATCGAAGCATACATCCAAGGAAAATCATATGTCACCCCAAAGAAACCAGTTTCACCCATATAACATACAATGTGGTTCTATTCACAAAAATTCTTTAGCCGAAATATATAAGCTCTCTCTATCAAACAGAAACAATGCTCTACCATCCGAATCCTTCATTTCACTTCAATCACTCTTGCTCTTCTCCATCAAGCTTAAACATATAGAAAATATAATTCAAAACCATTTTCTCAGTCTTAGCTGGATAGAAATTTCTCTTATTTCCAAAATATGTATCACTACTGCTGTGATTTTCAATCAAATACAGTTCACTCGATACATTTACAAAGCTTTTGTAAGTAAAACGAGTTAACAATGGAGGCAAAGTTTCACTAACCTCCAAAGACTTAGGATTAACACTTAAAATATGACCATTTGACATCACTACATGAAATTTCTTCTCCTAATAAAAAATACCCTGAACATCAGGCGTAGACAATGGACTCGGTGCGAAGGACGGTTGGGGATTCTGGAGTCATATGTTAATAATGAACGGGAACAAGTTTCGGAGAGGGGAGAGGGACGGCGACGCGGAATGAGTTGCAGACGGCGTGGAAACGGCTGAGTTCTGTTTAGTTTGGAGGCATTGCGCGATGTTGAAGAGAATGGGGTTTGGGAAACTACACCATCGATGGTTGCGGGGGCGCCACGGATGGATGGATGATGATTTGGGGAAGAAATTGAAGCCTAAAAACAGTCAACAGGGTCCAAACAGCTGACAGAGGAAGAAGAAAAAGGAAAGGGAAAGTTTTCTTAATGAATCACAGAGAAAGACAACTGAGTTCGAGGCATAAAGCTGTTAAATATAATTACTATTTGAAAACATATTATTAAACTTTCAAATTTATATAATTATATTATAAATTACTCTCTTGTATTCAAATTTCAAAATTAGATGATATAATTAGACTTTTGAACATGTGGCTTGGAGCCATAGTTGTTGCATTCTGGTTTGGAACCGTAACCATAATCACCTGTAGAGGTAACGATGAGCAATGAGAAGAGAAGCAAAGATATTGTGAAGAAGACTTGATTGAGAGTTATATCTATGAAAATATTGTATAAAGAAAGAAGCGGTTTATCGGTGAGTTGCTCCGAAAAGTGCCAATATGGCCATTATATAGAAGAGATGGACGATGGATGTCCTATTTCTTTCATTGAATATAAATTAAAATATGCAAGCAAAAGAATGATACTTTTGGACGACTTTGAACATGATCTTTATTATATTTGCCACTAAAATGAACGTGAATACCTCTAAAATAGAAATAGTTGGACCCAAGTCCACCTTACTCTAGTTTATAGGATCAAGCTCAAGCTATAGTTTTAGGCTCGTTGATACTCAAATTGAACTTGAATCGAAAGATGTTTGACTCAGACTAGTTAGTGAGCTAATTATTCAAACTAAACCAGTCTAAGTTTAGCTCGTAACTTGAATCAAGAAAAACAGAACAATAATTAAAACGATATCAATTTGATCATTATAAAAACGACAATATTTTGATCATAATGGTCAAAATAACACTGTTTTAAGTGTCATAACTCGATTCTTAATTCACTTAAATTTGGGTATGAACTTGAGTCAAATCAACAAACCACGAATATGAACTGAGTTTAATTTGAACTTTCCTATCAAGTTGAACTTGAACTTTGTTTGAATATAGCACAATGAATTTAAGATGATCTTAAACTATTTTATTATCCATTTAATTCAAACTCAATTCAACTCATGTTGTAAACAGTATTATTATAATAAAACATACCAAATATTATTGAAGTGTAATTTTTCTTTTATCTTATTTAAAAAATTATCATATTTATCCCAAATATTATAAAACATATCAACTTTCACCGCTTTAGAGTCTAGTTCAGGTGTCATGTTCATTTTGTTTAATTAAACAAACCAACGAATAGGATCATAACTGCTGCATTTACTCAAGTGTCTGAATCCTCCACAGATCTTTCCACATTTCCTAAATTTTGTTTACCCTTTTATCGAATTAGGTAATTAAATCAAGTCTTTGTGTCTTTCACTTTAGTCCTTATACTATCCCAACTCATTCAAAGCTACAAATAGGGACCTGTCATGCGAAGGCTAAGCGATCCACACAACAGAGCTCCACTTCACACAAAAAAAATCTCAAACTCCTTTATGCTTTAGCATCAAAATTCAACCGAGAAACTCCTAGGAATCAATGGCCCTCCTCTATTTTTCTCTTATCTCTTGAGCTTAATCGATATACAATATCATTGCAAAAGAAAAAAAATTGTTGAAAAAGAAATCATCAACAAAACGAACTTACTTCAGTGCAATGACACCAATGAAGGAGAGAGTTTAAACCGAATTGAACAACGATCAAAACTATCATCTTCTATATTCAAAACAGGAAATAAGATTTCAAACTTTCAAAAGTTTATTGATATCATTATTATGCTTGAATCAAGCCACAGGCTTATCGAATTGAACAACTATAAGCTCAAACTCCGCTTGATATGAACTAAGCCACGAGCAGCTTGCGAATGTCTCGGCTTTGAAAATTAGTTGAATTTATTTACATTCAACTAATTTTATGCAGCCATGTATCTGGAGCTTTGATAAATGGGAGAAGCTGAAATCAAGGCTCATACAAGCACCAGCTGGCCGTCAATCGCCCTTGGTCGGAGAAACTGAAGTCCAGTTTCGTAATGACCAAACACATCTATTGGTGGTTCATGATAGCCAAATTTCCAATTATGACAGCAAGCTCGAATGTTCACGTTCTGTAAGTTTTGCTTCCATCTCATCTACTTGTAGTGTGTCATCAATCCACTCTCTCTTTTAGTAAACTTACCATATGATAATTTATTTGACCATGATCTTAATTTGATTGAAGTGTGTGGAAACATAGCATCACAATAATATAGGTTAATGAGACCCAAAATCACATATTCTTCTTTGCATAAAAGATAATGTAGCTTTTTATTGTCGTTTTACTTACTCCACCTTGACCAGTTAGAGTAAAACTTACTAGAACACATTTTTATGGATAGTTTGCTAGAAGCCATGTCCTTGTGCATGGTTGGAAGCTTTATTGCTGGTTCTGCAACGTCTCTGGCAAATGTTACCATGCACTTATGCTATGATTTTAAAACTTGTAGTGGTCTCCAAAAGATGCAATCCCTGCTCCCATGTCAAGTACAATATATTCATGTGATGGTTTGTTGGTGTCTTGCCAGTTTTTGTGATGGTGCTACTGGAGTTTTTGATGCAGACAATTTAAGGCTTTGGTTTGGAGCAGCCCCTTCTGCCTGCATGCCTTCTTTCACCGGTTAAGTGCATTATTCTATATAAAACTGGTTCAAAAATTAATTTCTTTGTATCAAAATGTAAAAGCAGTAGAGTCCATCCCTCACTGACCACATATTTTCTGCGGCAGCAACACTACACCTATCCTTTTGTTATAATGGCTCATCCAGCTGAGCCTAATCAAATTGCTCTCGGCATGAGTGATGGAGCAGTGCATGTAGTCGAGCATTCAGATACCGAGTTGAAGTGGGGTGGCACACCCTTCCAAGACAACGGCTCTCTCCCCTCTAATTCATTAAATCCTTCTTTAACTGGTCAACCGTCAGAGCTCCCTCCCAGGTAACTGGCGCAACATATAGATGGGAAAGGCTAGACCACAAGGGGTATAGACACATTGAGCTGCACATATTTTTTGGTTCTTAGTTTTGAACATCACCCTTGTCACTCTGACTATCCAAATCACGCCTTGCTATATTCTTGTCGGCTGTTTTGCTACATGAAATTGTAGAGAGAAACATTTTATCTGAAACTTAGTACAACACATTAGAAGGTTTTCCTTGTATGACGATGTATACATTAATGGTTTATGAAATTAGAATGGTCATTGTTGTCAAGCCTGTCTGTTTATGTACTCAAAAAACCAGCCTTTTACTTTTATTAATTTTGGGCTCTTCCTCTGTAAAGATGTTTAATTTACACTTGCACTTCTCTTCCCAATAGGCTTCATGATTTTGTATGGTAGAAATTCTATTCAAGATTTTTCATACTTTTTGTGCATGAATGTTAATTTATATCTTATTCTTTAGAAAATTAGTTTTTTTAATTTGCTTTGTGGTTAGTCAGATTCTGGATGTATAATTTTTTTTCTTGGAAATAGAGCTGATACTAAAATTGAAGAAATAAATGGTAATGGCTTGTGACTATGAGTGAAAATCTTGTCCTTTGATCTTCTTACTTGAACAAAGGGTTAATTTTATACTATTAAAGTAAGGTTGAATTAGATTCGAATCAAATATGAATTAAGGTTAGCTTTAAGATCAATAAGTTGAAAATTTTGAATTCAAACTCGATTTGATTTGTAAAATTGAGGCTTGAATTTAGTTTAAAGTCAATTTAACTTTAAACTTGATTTTAAAAGTAATTTAACTTTGAATCCGATTTTGTGGAATTTAAATTTGGATGTCAGAGTAGGTTTTAACTCGACTTACTTATTAAATTGAGTTCATTCTTTGGCTTGAGCTTGGATGAAATTTGATATATTAATATTCGAATTTTATGTGCTTGATTTGAGTTGTTAGTATTCAAGTTCGGATCTTATCTAACCGTAGATAACTTTGTTTGATACAGTATTATCCAATTTTTTAATAAATATTTGTGAAATTTGATATAATTATAATGAATTCATATTTATTGTGTATGAGGTAGGGAAATATTTGAAACAAGAATTTTTTATTTTTTAATTTGGTTTGATTTGTTTGTTTTGGAGTTTATGTTTACGAGTATATAATTTTGATTTATTATAAAGAATCTAATAGAGTATTATAGAGAATTGTGCCTTTTGAAGACAAGTTGAAATCTTTTATTATAATCAGATTATAAAGAAACTTTTGTAATGTTGGTGGTTTTACAAACAATCAATCTAATTGAGTTAGAAAAGATTGGAAAAGAAAAAGACTAAAATAATAATTATTTACAAAAATAAGATAATAATATTTGAAAAAAAAAGCACGGAAAATATAGATATTGAAAGGCCAAACAACTAATTTATATGACAATTTCTACTCAAAAATTTTTAAGAAGTCAAATATTTATATGTTAATCATAGACAGTTGAATTCAACAATCAACTATTAAATTTAATTATTCAAGATATATTTTTGTTTTTTGTATAAAAATTTAAAAAATAATAAATTAATTTTATAAAAAATAATTAAAATATAAAAATAATATTAAAATGATAATAAATAATTTAAAGAATTAACAAAAAATATAAAATAAAAATAAAAATAAATTAAAAACAATCTCTGTTATTGACAGCATTATTAACAATAATGATTGCCAAAAACCTAAAATTGATCACTTTTATTCATCAAGTTAAGTGTACAATGGTAATCGTTGTCGGTGTGATGGTCACATTTTTTTAAATTTTATTTTTATTTTTTATATTTTAAAAATTTTTTATTAATTTTTAAAAATTATTATTATTATTATTATTATTATTATTATATTAACATTATTTTTATTATAATATTAATATTATTTATTTTTTTAATAAAAAGTATTTTAATTATTTTATTAAAAATATTAATAAATTTAAAATAAAATTTAATTTATAAATAAATAAATATTCGACTTTTTTAAAATTTTTAAACGAAAATTCATTCAAGGAAACCATAGTGGGAATAAGTCGTTTGGCCTTGTTGAAATGTAAAGGCAGGCCGGCATGCTGTTAATTTCAAGAGGAGAGTCTGTGTCATCTGGCTGCTTCCTGGAAGCTGCCTTTGTATTTGTCAGATTAATTGCTTATTCATTTTCCGCCGTGTGAAGATGAATGAGAGATGAATGCATTGGCTTTCGTCAGATTAATTAATTATCTCTGTCCTTCGCTATCCTTCATTTTCCACCACAAATCAATGAAATGAATTTGTTTAGACTTACACAACCGTATATAGACATGTTTAGATTCATACCGAATTTAAATATAGTTTAATTCAAATTTAATTTGAATCTTAAATAATAAATTATAATTTAAATTTAAATTCGTTCAAACTAATCAAAATGTTATTAGAGTTTATCGATAAGATAAATAATATCATTTATAAGATAAATAATATCATCAATTATTTGAACTAAATTCGACTTAAACTATTAAATTGAAGCATTTGTCTAAATTAAATATGAATAAAATGAAACACCAATTCAAATCAAATTGATTCAGTTTGAATCTAACCATAGTTGTAAATAGTTGTAAATGTATAGTCATAGTTTATAAGATACAAAATTATAATATTTTAAACAATTGTAGTGGTTTTTTTTTTTAATTTTTAATGTTTTTTAAGTTTTTAAGTTTTATAATTATCTTAATATTATTTTAATATTATTTTATATTTTAATTATTTTTATAAAATTAATTTTATTATTTTTATTCAAAAAATAAAAATATTCTTTTATCCTAAACTTTTGTCAATAATTTTGATAAAATAATCAAAATACTTTTAATAAAAATAAAAATATTTAATTATTAAAATAATATTAAAAAATTAAAATAATATTAAAATAATAATAAAAATATTAAAATATTAAATATTAAAAATAATACACAAAGTGTTATTGGGCTAAAAGTCGGGTTAGTTGGGTTTATGTAAGACTTCAGTTTTAGGCTACATGCTATTAAACATAATTTGGTTTGAAAAATTATATTTAAACTTTATAATTCATACAATTATATATTCATAAATTACTCTCTTAAATTCAAAGTTTGATATTGGATTATCTGTGTAAATTTTAAAGATGAAAAGGTTATTTTATTCTACTCAACCACTTTTAAGATCTTTAGAAAGTATCAAACACCCTAGCCATGAACTTGAGCAAATTTTGGGGTTTGTTTTGCTAATGAATCATTAAGTAAGAAATTCGAATTACAAATTCAAACTAAAAACTCAAATCTAACACTAAACGCGAATTCAAATCACAAATTTGATTTGAATTCGAATCAAACCAAGCCTAATCATTTTTATTCGAACTAGATTCTAACAATCTTTAATTTTAACTTGATAAACTCTATTTTAACTCTTAAACTTTAAAGTGTCAAATTACATTGTTTTTTATGAATATGTTTTTAGAATTGAACATATCATTGACCCGAGATGATCCGTGTTTTGCCCGTCTGATTATAACAAATTAAATAAATGTTAAAATAATATTCAGTTAAATAGAATATTATTTTAATTATCTGTGTCATTCTCTATCCTTCATTTTGCACCACAAATCAACGAATTGAATTTTGTGCAACTTTGATTGTCTTGATAATGAATCTTATCAATTCAATTTGGTTCATTGTAATCTCTTTCCATCATTTCAGTTTTCTTCTCTCTCAATCACTCACAAACCTCTCTGAAACCCCTTCCCTTTTTCTCGAGTTTGCACCTCATTTGCCCTGTTACTTTCTCTCAGCTTTTTCTTTTGCTTTGAAAAAAAGAATTTCTGTTTAATATATCTAATTTCTTCAAAACCAAAAAAAAAAAAAAATTGCTTTCAGTTATTTCTCCTTTATCCAGAAAAAAAAAAATCGTTTCTCTTATTTATTGTTAATTTCGGCAGTTGTGTTTTAATTATTTTCATTTTCTTTACTTCTGTTTTTCAAACTTGAAAAAAGTTAAAAAAAAATGGTTGATTTTGCTGGGAGTATCCGGAGTGTGGTGAGTCCTGTCCTTCAAGTTGGCCAGTGGCTGGCTGCCCCAATTTGGCGTCAATTTAAGTACTTGTACAAGTATAGTACCAATTTCAAAAATCTCGGAAAGGAAGTTGATAAGCTGAAGAATACAAGAGAGGAAGTTCAAGAGAAGGTTACTGCAGCTGAGAGAAATGTGGAAAAGATTAAGAAGAATGTTAAGGAATGGCAGAAGGAAGTGGAGAAGACGATTACTGAAGCAGAGCAGTTGATTCAAGAGAAAGCAAACAACCCTCGATGTTTCAAGGGATTGTGCCCCAACTTCATCACCCGCTACAAACAAAGCAAGAAAGCATTCAAATTAAAGAGGGATGATATTGATCCACTCCTCCAGCAAGAAAGGGAATTGGATCCAGTTTCCTTTCCTACTAATCCACTGGATATCTGGCTTAGATCTAGTGAAGATTATTTGGCTTTTGAATCAAGAAACTCCACTGTGAAGAATTTATGGGATGCTTTAAATGATGGGACTGTCTACATAATTGGTGTTTACGGGATGGGTGGTATTGGGAAGACCACTCTTGTGCAGGAAGTTGGTAGGAATGCCGAGAAGGAAAAACTCTTTGAGGATATTGTTTTTGTAGAGGTAAAGAAACATTCAATACAATATTGTTAAGGTTTGCCTTATTTTCTGTTTCAGATCGGGCGTATATATTGTTTTCGTCTTGCAGGTAACAGAGTCTCCTGATACAAAAAAAGATTCAAACAGCTATTGCAGACAAGTTGGGTCTGAAATTCGAAAACGAAAGTGAAATGGCAAATAAGCTATATACAAGAATGAAGGATAAGAATATCCTTTTAATTCTTGATAATATATGGGAACCTCTAGATTTGACAACAACATTTGGAATTCCTTCCGGAGTTGATCGTGGAAGAAATAAACTTCTTCTGACAACGAGAAACTTAGATGTGCTGGAGAAAATGGATTGAACAAATAATTTCGGGATGGGCTTTTTAAATCAAGAAGAAGCTTGGACCCTATTCACCAAAATGGCAGGTGTGTTACGGAATTTTTTTTTCTATGTTTTCTTGCTTAACACATTCTAATTCTTTTATTTTTAAAATTTGTTTGTTGTACTTTAAAAAATAAACTTATTTATAATATCAGTTCTAAGTATTAGAATAATAAAGTTTAGCTTAAGTTGCTTAAATCTACGATAATCTCATATTATTGAATTAGTAATTTGTTATTATATTTGTCATTTAAAAGAACAGTTATAATATATATGTTATATGAGGAATATTATTTGATATTATAAAGCGGTATTCATTTAGAAAAAAAAAAAAAAAACAAAATTGATGGATTTATTTGGAAAAGATTGAAATTCAACATTTATAACTTTTCTTGTTTTTAAATTCAAAGTGTGCATGTAAATGGAATTTGTATAATCCTATCCCTCTTTGCAGGTAATGTTATTCAAACATGTGAGTTGCATTCTCTACCGAATGATATTTGTAACGAATGCAAGAGGTTGCATATTGGCATTTGTACGATAGCAAAAGCATTAAAAAACAAGAGGCACCCATCAGAATGGAAAGTTGCATTGCAAAAACTGAGAACACCTTCACCAACACAATTCACGAGACTCCTAGAAAAGGAATACGTGAAGATCGCCTTAAGTTACAAATATTTAAAAGATGATGAACTTAAGAAAACTTTTTTAATTTCTAGTCTACTAGAAAATAATACTTCCATTTCAGACTTATTCAAACATGTTGTGTGTTTGGATATATTTAAAGGAGCTAACTTGACAATGGATGACATGCGAGATAGACTGGACAAATTGGTTCATGACCTCAAAGATGCTTGTTTGTTGCTTGATGGATTCAAAAGTGGACAATTTGCTATGCATGATGTTATTCATGCTATTGCCACAACCATTGCGTATGTAGATCACCATGTGTTTACAACAAGGAATGACATTGAACGAGAATGGAAGGATAGAGATAAACTCAAAAAATGCACAAAAATCTCCTTACTTGGTAATAGTACTATTATTAGTCAGCTTTGGCCAAATGATTTGGATTGTCCAAATCTTGAATATTTCTATATGGCCAATATGAGGAACTCTTCTTTTAAAATTCCAGAGGATTTCTTCACTGTGATGCCAAAGCTTAAAGTGTTGAATTTAGTTGAACTACAACAATTGTCATTGCCATTATCAATTGATCTTCTAATAGACCTTCAAACATTGTGTTTAGATGATAGCAAAACTAAAGATTTTGCTATTATTGGAAGGCTTAAGAAGCTAAAAGTCCTTAGTTTGCAACAGGTTAACATTGAGGAGTTGTCTATAGAAATAGGTCAATTGACTCAATTAAGGTTGTTAGATTTAACCGGTTGTTGGAAATTAGAAGTTATTGCTCCAAATGTGATTTCAAAGTTATCCAAATTGGAAGAACTTTATATAAAAGGATGCTATGTTCAGTGGAAGATTGAAATACTTGAGGAATTAAAGCTCTTGTCTAGCCTCACCAGTTTAGAACTGGATATTAAAGATAACAAGATTTTGCCTAAAGATTTCTTTTCCAAAGATCTTAAAAGGTACCAAATACGAATAGGAGGTATGTCAAGGTATTGTGAAATAATTGACATGAAACATGAGACATTAAGGCAGTTGTGTTGAGATTTTATTCCCTTAAAATTCTCTTCCTTTCCTAGATTAGAGATTGTATAATTATTGTATATAATTATTGTATATCTTTTATTACCTAGTTTAGAGCTAATTAGTCTTCTTATTTTCTTCCTTATTTACTTTCTAGTTTCTAGCTCAATTGTATTATAAATTCTTTGTATATGCTGGTTGTAAAAAATTGAGATAAATAAAAATTCTTATTTTCTCTTTCAAGTTGGTATCAGAGCCAACCCCTTTGAATCCTGAAACAAATAAAATGAGTGAAAAAGGTGTTGAATCATCTGGAATTAAATCAATTCCTATAATTGTGCAATCTGAAGGTGTTTTTAATGCAGGAATAATTCTTACTGAATCAAACTATGATGTTTGGTCTCAACTAATAGAGATGCATATTGCTGAAAGAGAAAAACTCTCTTACATTCGTGGCAAGATGAAACAGCCGGTTGAATCCGACGATGGATATGAAAAATGGTATGCTGAAAATCAAAAGGTGAAACGATGGTTATTGATGTCCATGAAGCCTGAAATCATGAAAAAGTATTTACGTCTACCTACTGCTTATGAGATATGGAGTGCATTATCAAAAGCTTTTTATGATGGAAGTGATGAATTACAAGTATTTTCATTGAACCAAAAGGCTTTCACAGCCAAACAGAATGGGAAGTCTCTCTCTGAATACTATGGAGAACTAGTTGAGATTTTTCGAGAATTAGACCATCGAGATAAAGTGGTCATGAAAGATCCTGATGATGTAACAGCTTATCAAAAGTCCATTGAACGATTACGAGTGCATATATTTCTTGCGGGCTTAGACAACAATTTTGAACAAGTTCGTGGGGAAATTTTACGCAAAGAACCGGTTCCAGGTTTGGAAGAATGTTATTCATTAATTCGATGAGAAGCAGTACGTCGTATGACATTGAATGTGGAGATTGGAAACACTGAGGCTACAGTAATAATGACTTGAAATCAACCAAAGACTACCAAAGGTACTGAAACATCTAAATACAAGTGTACACATTACGATCAGACTGGACATACAAAGGAGCGCTGCTATGAACTTGTGGGATATCCAGAATGGTGGGATCATAGTAGAGCATCTCGAAGAAAGAATTCCAAGAATTCAGTCACTGCTGTTACTGGAACTAATGATAATACTATTAGAGAAGGTTCAGCGTTGATTACAACTACTGACACTTGTGGTAAGGCCTTAAATGTTTCTGCACCTGTTTTTAATAATGCATGGATAATTGATTCTGGTGCTACTGATTATATGACGTTTGATTCAAGACAGGTTACCAATCTTAGAACCTCTTCACAAAAAAATATTTTTACTGCTGATGGTCATGAATCCTCAATTATTGGGGAAGGTTTTTTATCACTCACTAATACTTTAAACCTTGATTCTGTGTTGGTTGTTCCATCTTTGGATTATAATCTCTTATCTGTTTCTCAAATAACCAAAGCATTATCTTGTATTGTAATTTTTTGGCCTGACTCTTGTGTTTTTAAGGACATCCAAACAAAGCAGACGATTGGTTGTGGTGTTAGGTAAGGAAATTTATACTATTTGGACTTGACATCGAAAAGTTCTAACAAGTTGCATGAAGTTTTGGTAGTGGAAGGCGTGAAAAAGAAGAATGAATCTGAAATTTGGCTCTGGCATCGAAGGTTGGGGCATCCATCTTTTGGCTATCTTAAAAGATTATTCCCTAGTTTGTTTGAACATATTGATCTTTCTAGTTTTTGTTGTGATGTGTGTGAACTTGCAAAAAGTCATCGAACTTCATTTCCATTAAGATTAAATAAAAGTCTTTTTCCATTTATGGTTATTTACTCTGATGTGTGGGGTCCATCTAAAGTTCCAACCTTGAGTGGTTCCCGTTGGTTTGTTACTTTTATTGATGATTGTACTCGGATGACTTGGTTGTGGTTAATGAAGTCTAAAAGTGAAGTTAACTTGTTATTTCAGAAGTTTCATAAAATGGTCAAAACTCAATATAATCGACAGATTCAGGTTCTACGCAGTGACAATAAAGGGGAATATCAAAGTTTTGAACTTCAACAGTTTCTAGAACTACAAGGAATTGTTAACCAAACAACTTGCGCTAATACCCCTTAACAAAATGGAGTTTCAGAGCGAAAAAATCATCATTTATTAGAGGTTGCTAGGGCCATTTTAATTGAAGCACATATGTCGTGTCCTATTGGGGAGAAGCTCTTATGTTTGCAGTTCACTCAATTAATCGAACCCCTTCAAGCTCCATTAACTTTCAAACACCATTTAAAGCGTTTACTGATGTTGTGGTTACTCCAACAGTTCCTGATTTACTTCCTCATGTTTTTGGGTGTGTTGTCTTTGTCCATCTTCACAAACATCAGCGAAGTAAGTTAGACCCTCGAGCTTTATGCTGTGTTTTCTTAGGATATGCTATGCATCAGAAAGGCTACAAGTGTTATCATCCTCCAACACAACGAATGTTTGTAACAATGGATGTGGTTTTTCATGAAGATTCAATGTATTTTCCTACAGATTCTGAATTTCAGGGGGAATATCAGAAGGAAATTGAGACTCTTGATTATAGCAGTGTTGCTTTGGACCTTAATATGGATAAAGATTTAGAAGTTATTGAAACACAAAATTCAAGATCAATCAGAACTGAAGAGATAATTGAATCACAGAATACAAGTTCTTCAACTGATGAGGTTGAATTTCCCGCTGATACATCACACCAATCGCCCGTCGAGGATGTTCCTATTCTTGAAGCTGAGTTACCCAAAAAACAACTACCAAATCGTGTCACTAGAGGTATTCCTAAACCTACATATGAACCTGAACTCTCTAGTAAAGTTAAATATCCTCTGAGCCATTATGTGTCTAACCAAAATCTATCTGAATCAAATCAGTCATTTGTGAATCAATTATCTACTGTATATATTCCTAACAGTGTGCAGGAAGCATTAGCTGATCCAAGATGGAAAAATGCTATGAATGAAGAAATGAGCTCTTTGCAAAAAAATAAAACTTGGGATTTGGTTGATTGTCCAAATGGAAAGAAACCAGTGGGTTGTCGATGGATTTATACTGTGAAATATAAAGCAGATGGTACTATTGAAAGATTCAAAGCAAGACTGGTGGCAAAGGGATATACACAAGCCTATGGAATTGATTATACAGAGACGTTTGCACCTGTAG
>JAJEJH010000482.1:310052-347280 GCA_026122585.1 Anacardium occidentale
TTTATCAAAAATTACTATATTCATCTTATATATATTAAAAATATATTATAATTTTAATATAATATAATATTTATGTTTTTAATTTATTGTGTTATTCGAGGGTAAACGACAATATTAAATTTTAAAAACATCTCAAATTTTAAAATCACCCTTTAAATTCTTGTTGACACGTTTAAAATTTCAAAAATCACAATTTACCTTCAAACATACAGTTATATTTTATTAACATCATTATATATTTATACAAGTAAATTTTTTTTACTAGTTTTAATTAAACTAATATAAATTAGAGAAAAAATATTTAATAAAATTTTTGGAGTAAAGTGTTATTTAGTGTGAGAGTGATTTTGTTTTTTTAATAATTTTATAAAACTGGGCACAAATAAATTGTTAAAATTTTATTTTCTTTTTCAAATTTTACCCTTAGGTAGGAAATAGTTATTTGGTCATTTTAAAATGAAAACAACAAAGACATTTCACCAATCTCTATAGGATCTTTATATGACAACTCTAGGGCGAACTTGTCTCAGAAAAATAGAATAAGATAAAACTTACCATCTTCTTCTTGTTTCAAAATAAGTGGGTGGTTCTCTTTTATCTTATAAAATTTGGTATTTTTTTTTTTTTTTTTTTTTTGTTTTTCCCCCTCCTACCTAATCAAAGAAAAAAGTTGATGAAAAAACATGGATAACATTACTGGATCCAATTTTGCAGGACCATGCAATTGCGCTCTTGGATCCAAAGAAAAGAGTACAGAAGAGACATTACCTTACACATTGGCGCCACCAAGATAGCCCCATCCCAATAATCTCCCTTCTTTCTGTGCAAAAGAAGAGCCATGGATCCTCCCATGGATTCCCCTAACAAATACCTCATCTTCCCTTTGTTCTCTTTCCTCTCTGAAATCGCAATATTTCAGAAAATTAGCTCGACCCCAGATGATATATGATCGAGTTGAATTGAATTTAAAAGAATGGAACAGAATCTAACCACATATGTTACTGAAATGGGCGGAGCAATCATCAACAAGATCGTCGAAGTTAGGGATATAAGCTTCCAACCCCTCTGATTTTCCATGGCCTTGATAATCTATTCCATAGCAAGCAAAACCTGACTTTGCCAGCCGAGTTGCAGTACCTGCAATTGGACAAACTCTTTTAACTAGCCTTCAATTATGAGGAAGATCTTTTAACTTTATGTATATGTCAATTCTACTGACTGTTCATAGTGATGCTGCACTCCATGGCGTAGCCATGGCAGATGAAGATTAAAGCTTTCTGTTCTTGATTCGAAGGAACCCAACTACATGTAAACAGTTTCATTCCTCGACCATTAACAACATACCCCTGTGTAAAAAATTCATCCAGAAACATTTAAATCACAAAATAAACAGATGGCACTGAAAACGCTCAAAAATCTCACTCTTCTTCACCAACCTCATCGTACTTGATATCAGAAGCTTCACCAGCCTGTACGTGTTACCAAAAAAAAAAAAAACCCAATATCAGAAACCAATATTAAAGAACAAAAAAAGAAACCAGACAGCAAGAAAAAATAAAAAGCAAACCATGAATAATCGTTCTTCTTCAAGGTTTACAGAGACAGTTGGGAGAGAGTTTGGCGAGAAAGTCACAAGAAGAGGAAAAAAGGAAAGAAAGTGAGTGTGATGTGAAAATCCTGCAACTGCATGGATTTCTAAAAGGACTTAAAGACTTGGATACAAAGGAGTGATACCCCAAGTCAATGTACTTAACTTGTAATTCAAGTATATGGTTCGTTAATTAAATTAGAATCATATATTATATAAAATTCGATACATTTTTTAACAGTTGAGAGGATGGAACGTTCAAAGAAAGAATGTGACAAATAATAAAAGATATTTTATCAAGTCAATAGAGGATGTCACGTTGGAAAAAATGTGACAGAGCCCCTCTATATTGGAGTGCAATTCTGTCAATAAAAAATCTTATATTTTATAAAACGAATCTGAGTGGAAATAAACAATGAGATTTTATAATTAATTTGGAATAATAATGATATAATATTAAGTGGTTATTAAAAGACGAATTAATTAAATAAATATATATCCAAAATAACTATTATTTTGCGCAGCGCGTAGAAGTCAACAGGATTAAGATTATAGGGTGCGACACGGCAAGTATGACCACGTTTATGTCATTATCGCCCGCCTCCACACATAGGCTTCTAGAATTTACCCAAATCCTAATTCCTGAATATTATATTCCATGATAACTTAAAATACAACATTACATGTTAATAAAGCAATATTGATTACATGTTAATATTTAGGCCAAAGGTTCCCACCCATAGTTTGAGGGAGGGACAAAGTGCCACCCTCCAAATTTTATAAACTCAGTTTTTTGTTCTTTGATCAAGTTTAATAGCCATCCCTACCCCCTCACATCAATTCCACGAGCCTTTAATCCATTCTTATTCGATTACGGTGGGGGGGCAAGTCAAAATATAATAATAAATAGTAACCATTCAATGATAATTTTATCATTTTGATATTAAAATTTTATAAAATAATAAAATAATTTTTATATAAATATAAAATTTTAAAAAAAGTTAACCAGTCACCATCGCTAGTTCCGACAGCGGTGGTCGTCGCAAACAAAACCAGGTGGCCTTTTCTGACCACCTAGTTATAGAGGAAGCTAGATCTGGCCTCCCCGTTTTATGGAGGCGGTCAGTTTAGGCAGAGATGACTAAATTTGGCCACATCTGTCAGAAAAATTAGTCAAAAAATGTCGAAAAAAACCCACCTTAGTCCCATTTACCGTTTTCGATCTTTCTTTCTGGTGGAGGCAGTCAGATCTGGCTTCCCCTAGAACCAGATGGCTGAAAAAGGCCATCAGGCTTTGTTAGCGCCGATCACCGCCGTTGAAACAAGCGGCGGTGGCTAATTAGCTTTTTTTAAAAAAAAATTTGAAAATACTTATATTTAAAAATTATTTTATAATTTTATTATAAATTTTTAATTTTTAAAAGGGTATTTTAGTTATTTTAATATAAAAATTATAAAAAATACTTCCAATGATAGGAGAATGGGTTTTTGAAACCTTAAAGGTGACACTTTATCCCCGCCTCAAACTATAGGTGGAAACAAGTCCTTTGGCCTAATATTTATTAATAATTATCGTAAAATTTAAAACATGGGATATTGGCTAAGATATCTAATTTTTTTCAAAATATAGTTAGATTTATGATTTTACTCTTTTTTCCATGTACACTCAATTACATGTGATACGTGCACCACTTATAATCGTCAAATCGATGATTTTTCAATTAGGTTATATGTATTTATCACGCATAATTACCTAAATCTGTTTGTAAATACTATATTCATGTGTACTAATAGAATCTAACACCATTGACAATTTTAAACGATTTTTAATCTATTTTAGTGACTATAATGGTTTAAATTTATGACTAAATAATTGTCTTTCACGATGAATATGTTATAATATGAGGAAATTGACTATTTAGTATAGATTTATTTTGAAAATTAAGTTAGAGTTTTGATTCAAAATTTTCGTTTAAAATTGATTATTGTGTGTGCTCTTTAATGATATTTATAGTTAGAAATTATATTATAAAAGGATGAAAAAATTAGGTAAAAGGATTTGGAGATTTAAAAAAACAAATTCATAGTGATTAAGTCAATACTCGTGATTTTGCATCACCACCGATGATTTGCGCTCAGTAGCACGTCACATGTGGTGACGTAAGTTGGAGAAGAGGGCTATGAAGTAAATTTTCAAAAACTTTTGAATAATCTGAAAATAAAATTTTTAGGAGATTTTAATAATTTTTCAGTATAGTGGCAAATTTATATCTGAAGGGCAATTCCATCATTTTTAAATATGTACACGATACATGTAATAGACATGTTATTTACATTCAATTTTAGTTAAAAATCAAATATCTGTCAAATACATTTGATACACATATCATGGATGATTGAATATATTAGAATTATGATTAAAATAGTAAATCCAATTAAATTATAAATAAAATTGTTTTCAATATTAAAAAATTTGTTTTTTAATTAATATTCCATTAAATAAATTTAAAAAACGGGTTTAATAATTTGTTTTCAACAAATTAGAAAAAAAAATTATTGGAAGAGAAATAATCACGTTTTTCATATTTAAGTCTAAAATGTGAATGCAATTACGGATCTCACCATAAATGTATTATCAGAATTTAATCCGTACGTGTTCAGTTGGTGAAATCTTGTAAATATTGGTGCGTGTGGGGCAGCTTGATTTTGATAAATCCTGAGACAAGGAATCCTTATTGAATCTAAAATCCTGTGAGCCAGACTCTTTCTAGTGATATCAAGCTTGTCTTCGTCGATATTTGCCTAATTAGACTGCGTGGCAGGCACGGCATTGGACCTTTCCTTATTTGGTCTATAATTATTTGCCTCCCATTATCCCCCACAAATTATTCTGAACCAAGTTAAAAAAGTCAATATTATGAAAAAAACCTTTTCAACCCCATTACAAAGATTGGATAATAAATGAGCATTATTTTTTATTTAAACTAGATTTATTTATAAATAGATCAATTGATTTTTATTATATAGGCGAATATACGATCACTCTTTTGAAGATGAATACATAGCAATGCTCTAAAGAAAAATGTTCTATCATTATATTTAAAAAAAAAAAAAAAACTAAGAGCCTCTTAAAGAATTATAAGTGATCGAAAAGTAAAATAAACATTCAATTAGATATTGAAAAACACAAATGAGTGATCTACAAATGACTTGAAAGCTTAACTTTCTTGATTGATGGTACATGGCTCAGCTCTACAATAATCAATTAGAGTTAAATTTGACTTCGACTTGGCTTTATAGGAATTGAATTCGAGTTCAACTCATCAAATGTTTTAAATGCCTCAATTGATATCGTTTTTATGTATATTAGTTAAAACAATATTATTTTAGTAAATTTAAATTATTTTTCATCGGCTTATATGCTTTGCAAGATAAGCTCAACTTTCAAGTTCGAACTTGGCTTGAGTTCATAAAAACCAAACTCGTTTTAAATTTATTCGAATTGAATTTAAACTTAAACTCGATGTTGAACTAATTCAAATCAAATCCAACCCTAATAGCATACCTTCATTTTGAATTATGAGTTTAATAGTAATTTTTCTTTAACAAATATCTTAGTGAATATTGTTTCAGTATTGTAAATGAAAGAAGTCAAAATTAACCCCTTTCTCTTAGGGATGTGTAGAAACTAATCCAAATCGTGTAAAAAATATAATTTAGTACGAGTTGGGTTGGCTAAACAGGATTATGTAGGTTTTTTTTTTTTTTTAAACGGGTAATGGGTTTGTTGATTTTTAATCTGAACCAATTCGCAACCTCTATATATATATATATATATGTATGTATGTATGTATATGATTAACATAAGCTTTGAAAATTGAAGCTTATAGCAAGATAAACATGGCACAACATTAAATATGTTAAAATCAAGTTAATGTAATCGTGTTAAATTATAGAGGGTGTTAGTGCGATTTATAATAATTAAAAGGACGTTGCTAGCTTTTCTTAAAACCTTAGGGACGTTAACGTTTTACCTATGTTGGGATAAGGAGTAAAAATTAAATATGAACAAAAATATTATTTTATTCATCTAGATGCTATCATAAGCGTGCTTGGTGTCGGTTTGTAATAATTGATGAGTAGCGAAAAGCAAGCGTGTGAAAGTTTGGTTCTTCTTTCTCCACAATAATGTAACTAGAAAGAGCCGTCTCTTAAGTCATATCTATCCATCCAATCCTCCACCCCACATGGCAATTCGTTGCCGTTTTATGTGGGGAAATATAATATAATTTATGAGATTAATTTGACTAAGATAACTTATGTGTGGACTTATTTTCCCTCTAATAAATAAATTAAATAAAATTAATTGCCACTTCGAGCACTTTGTCACAGCACTTACAAGTTTTATTAATATTAAATTTCCTAAGTGGCCTAGTGGGGATTAACAAAGATTAATCACTAATTAAGATAAGATTTAAGTCAAATCATTTTATTGTCAATACCTAACTCTTTTAGTCTTGGAATTAAAATAATGATAATATTTCAAATTTTTTCATTGTTTTTCTCTTTGTATTCTTTAGGTTTTTAACTTGTATATATAAATTCAAATACTATTATGAGATAAACCACTCCATTATGAATGTAATATTTTATTGTGAACGTTTGCTTTTTTTTGTAGAAGTGTAACTTATAGATATCCTTTCATATTAATTCTCATGAAAATATATGTTCAGATAAAACATATCTTAAAACTTATAAAAAAAAATATATTATTTAAATTCAAAAATCCGTAAAAACATGTTAAAACTTATCGTATGCATGTAACTTGCAAAATTATATCATTTGACATGTCATGAATGTTGTAAAGTTATTATGCAAGGACTAAAATGCCCCTAACAATAATTAAAAATTAAATGTTACTCACAAATCTTTAAATTCTCAAAAGATAGTCTCGTGCATAGGTGTAAGGGGGTGCCACGGTGCATAGTAATGCACTGAAACTTATTCTTTTTATTCAAATTCCTTTGTCAGCCACAACCATGAGGTGTCTTATTCACTTATGGTTATGTACTTTGATTTTTTTTCATTTGAATGTCATAAGTCACAATCATGTATCATTCGATCACGCAATCGTGATCTACATATAGAAACAAACACGATGTGCAGTTGTGAGACACAAGTCTATATGTATTTATGTGTAATTTATCTTGAATTATTGAAATTTTTAGATTTTTCTAACTTATTTTTAAATTGTAATGAATAAAACAAATTCAATCATAAGAATCATATTTCTGAAATTTGTCAAGAGATTATCCAATTCCCAGGCCCAAAATAAAGCCCAATTATTGATGATTTAGCCCATGAACCCATAAAAGCGATTTAAAGTGGGCTATAATCCACAAATCACAACCTAATTAAAAAACCCTAAAATTGAAGCCCTCCAAGCCCAGCCCAATTATTGATGTTTAGCCCATAAGCCCATAAAATCTATTTAAAGTGGGTTATAATTTACAAATCACAACCTAATTTAAAAAACCCTAAAATTGAAGCCTTCCAAGCCCAGTCCATGGTTCAGCTTTGTTTACATATAAACCTAAACCTCAGTTTCATTTTTAGGGTTTCATCCTTATACAGTGTCAGATTAGAGCAAGAGAGAGCTGCTGCGCAATGGGTAAGCAACAAAATGAATCCCATTTGGTGGTCTAATCTTGTTTTTGTTTTATGTGTTTCTGAGAAAATATGTTTTTGTTTTTGTTTTTGTTTTTTTTTTTGTTTATGTTAAAATAAAAAACAGCTCGGATCAAGGTGCATGAGCTTAGGCAAAAATCAAAGGCAGACCTCTTGAACCAGTTGAAAGAGCTCAAGGCCGAGCTTTCCCTCCTTCGTGTTGCTAAGGTCACCGGCGGTGCTCCTAACAAGCTCTCCAAGATGTAATTTCTCTCTCTCTCTCTCTCTGAAGCTTGGATACCTTTGTCGATTGATAGATTAAGTTGTGCATGCTATCGTTTTGAGATATGAATTTGCTTTGGTGTTTTCTTGGGAATGCGTTTAGGTGGGAATTGAAGTTTAATTTTGTTATTGATATTTAACAAAGCATATTATTCTTTCAGAAAGTCATGAAAACGTTTCTGAAAATGATTGTTACATGGCAACGTTACGTTGGACAGATGTGTGGTTGATGATATGGTGTTTCTGCTAATATATATTTTATGTGATCATATGGTTTTTCTGCCACTGAATACGTATAATGACATTGTACCTTTGTTCATTGTTGAAGTTGGTCAATGTGCGTAAGGTTTCTTATTTTGGATGTTATTTTCAAAGATTTTTTTGGTTATTTAGAAAGCTATAGAAGAGTGGTATAATGTTATAGAACGTAATTTTATCCACTCTTTTTGTGATTTTTTTGTGCTTAATATGATTTTATCATGTTTTGGATGCAGCAAGGTGGTGAGGTTGTCAATTGCACAGGTTTTGACAGTGATTGCACAGAAGCAGAAGGCTGCATTGAGGGAGGCTTACAAGAAGAAGAAGCTTTTGCCTCTTGACCTTCGTCCCAAGAAGACCAGAGCTATCAGGAGAAGGCTTACAAAGCACCAGGTAATTTTATCCACATTTTGTGCTCTTATTGTAATTTCAAGTTTTCCTCAAGATTTAATGCTTTGTAAGGGGCACATGCAATGTTGTAACTGCTAGGTTCCGATATGATCCCTTTTGAGTTTTTGGTTTTTAGGGCTGATTTATTGTGATGAAATATTCTTAAATTCTCTTTCTACCTATATCTTATTTGTTTTGTTTTATGCTTACTCGTTGGCTGAATTTATTCTGTCAGAATGAACATGTAAACTTGCAACTTTTTCATATACAGCATGGGTACTTAGATTTGATATCAATGTGATTATGGGGATGGAAACACAAATTAAATTGTTTAGACTCTAGGATTTGCACGTTAATATGTTGTGTTCCAAATTATTTGTGGCAATGTGCAGCATGTTCTGCCCTTCCCAATTTTATTGTTTGTGTTTTTATGTTGTATTATACATAATATATCTACTCATTCAAATTATATTTTTGTATTTAAAATTATCTTTTTTAAGACAATTACATATTTCATTTTTAGGGAGCTATTTCCGATTATATTTGGTTTTGTTTGTTATATTGTGTAATTTAATGTACTAACCTAAGGATAATATAATCATTCTTTGATATCTTATATCTGTTGAAGTTCCTTTAATATCATTTGGTGTAATTATATGTAAATATGGTTTATGTTTGTTTTTTCTTATGTTGTCCAGGCATCATTGAAGACAGAGAGGGAGAAGAAGCGGGAGATGTACTTTCCTATGAGAAAGTATGCCATTAAGGTGTAGGTTAGGATCCTTTTAGGACATGTTGGTATGATGCAGTTATGGACCTATTTGTTTGACAAATTTTACACATTACTTTTTGATGTCTAGTCTGCAAATTTGGGTTTCTCTATCAGATTTATGTGTAAACTTGAAGGGTGCAATGTGGTAGTTTATGATGGGATAGCAATTACAATATGGGTTTCTATTCATTGCGGATTCAGTGGTTAAGTTTCATTGGCTTTTGTTCTCTATTCTAGAATGCAATGCATGACCACCATTAATGTTCTTAGACATATTTTGAATGCGAATTCAATATTTGATACCCTGAACAAGTCCAGTGATGAGCGGCTCAAAAACATGACTGTCAAAACATGAATTGATGCAACTAAGGCTGGATTTGAGTTGAACAAAACACAAATAGATATATGTATGTGTTTGGTTTGTTCGTTGTGGGTTTAGTTCGTGTTTAAGTTCATATTCGTTGAATTCTTTATGGTGAAGTTTGCTTTCGGGTTCAGATTAGAGAGTTAGGTTTGCATTTGGTTTATATTTGTGTTTAGTTTGTATTTATATTTTGTTAAAAAATTATAATTAATAAAAAATAATTAAAAAAATTTTAATTTATGTTTGAGTTTGTGTTACAAATTTTTAAAACTTTTGTATTTTTGTTTGTATTTGAATTTAAATAATTCGTTTGAGTTTATTCAAATCGAATTTAAAAACAAATCTGAATATGTTCATTTTGAATTTAGTCTTGGATGCAACCCAAACAACCATAACCCTGTTTTTAAAATGTCTTTCTAGCCTTTTTTCTTCTCATCTTTTGCTTATGTAAAAGCTACATATTGCTTGTAAACATATCCCTTTTCATTGGCCTCATAAGTTATATTATATTCTTGTGCTTAGTTAGAAACTGCAAAAATCATATTGATTTTATGTTTCTCTTTTGTAAATGTGTTATCCTACAAATTCCTACATGAGCAATACAGAAGGCAATCCTATGTTTAATAATGATATTTACAAGGTGACACATAACCTGCATTTAACCGATCTAAACAGAATGATGATATGACATCATTACATGTATTTTCAAAGACTTGGAATACAAAAGCCAATGGAAATTATAATCACTTCTCAACAACCCCCCTTATTATCCTCTCAGGTCTCTTTTTCTGTTGAAAATATTGGCTACATTAATGGATACGTAATTTGACAAATCACCCGCGCGCCAAACTAAATCGAAAGCAAATTAGGTCATCATTAAATGGTAATCAAATTAAGTCATCATCAAATCGTCAAGTAAACATACACCAATACAACTAAGAACACAAGTCAGCCAAAATCATTTAAGGCCAAACGACTTAGTCCCACCGTAGGTTTCCCTAATTGACAAAATCCCACCCATTAGCACAAGTTAGTCAAAATCATTAATTACTTTCTCTTCTTCTCTGCTCAAAGTTTTTGGGCGGTCAGAGTGGTCAGTCTTTGTATCGATTGACTTTGGTTCTAGACCCTTCTTGTTTTTAATAAATTAAAAAGAAAAATGTTATCTTGGCTCCCTTTATGTATCAAAATTGTGAAGTTCTTAACCCATAAATGTACACATGCCTATTCCTTTTTTGGTTGTTTTTTTGAGGATTCATTTTCAATTGAGGAAATATAAGTTTTTCTGGAATCAATTGAACAATTTTGTCGCCGAGGCCCATGCAAGAAAATTCTAGTTTTATTGAAGTTGGTTGTCTTAAAATTCAATGTGGTTATATGATGAGTAATTATTCATATAATAAACTAAAAACTAATTAAGGAGATAAATCAAAATTATTTAACTTCGTCAACTTAAGGGGGAAAATAGAATTTTGAACAAAATTTTTATTTTTTTTTTTCTCCCTTCATTTTATAAAAGTATATTTGATAGTCTTCCCCATATTTTTGAAGATATATCCACTAAATATTTCTTTTGAGAAATATTGTAAACGTTTTATGTGTCATCTAGAAGCTTAATGCTCTTGAAAACATTGTAAATCAAGATGATGCAATACTTTTCTCTCGTTTAGTCTTGGCTTAAAAATGACAGATGACTGGACCCAGTGAACATAATTTTCAAATGAAATGCATGCCAATGAATGATTTAAACTGTTAAGTTTTCTATATTTTCGGTTGCCCTCAATTGAATTATCTGGCTTTCAAGACGAATTGTACCTTCTACCAATCAATATCGGAATTTGAATGGCATCCTGTTCAAATTCATGCTTAAACATTTTTGGCTATGCAATAGTTTGAATCTGTTAAGCACAAAATCTGCTTTTGTGGGTGCAAAAGGTGAGAAAAGTTCGAAGATGAGTGGGTTTTGGGCAACAAAACATTATGCCCACCAACTTGACCATTTCCACTCAAAGTTTTTCCATAGAATCTTCCTATAAATTTTAATAAAATCAAGACCATAATCAATAATTAAATTTTATTGATTAAAAAGATATTTTTATTTTTTAATAAAGAGAATTTAAATAATATAATTAATTATATAAAAAAAATTAAAAATAAAATAAAATTAATATTATATTAAAATAATAATAATAAAAAATTTAAAAAATTTAATAAAAATTTTAAAAAATTTCCCAATGACGATGATTATAAAAAATCTAACTAAATAATAAAAAAATAACTATATGATTGAATTAACAATTAGATTGACTATTTCTATTATAAAAGATAATCAAAATTGGTTAAAATACTTAAAATTGATCAATTTTGACCGTCCTCTATTACGATCATTTTCGATTATCTTGTTATGTTTTCAACAACCACCTCCATCATTATAACAATTAAATTTGATTGTTAATTCAATCAGATAATCATTTTCGATCATTTTATTAAATTTTAAACTGTCATTATTGTCGATAGCTCTTTTTTTAATTTTTTTATTGTTATATTAATATTATTTTATATTAAATTTTATCTTAATATTAATATTATTTAATTTTTTGGTGGATGATGTCTTGGTCATTTCATTCAAAATATTAAATTTGAAAGAAAACTGATTTTTTAAAAGTTTTTGGGTAAAACTTGTCATTTAGGAAAACCTTGGGTGGGCATAAATCGTTTGGCGATATTAGAACATTTATGGAATTAAAGATTTATTTATAGTATTTGTCATTTTAAAAACGGTTTTATATATATATATATATATATATATATATATATATATATATATATATATATATGAGAATATTATTTGACCAAAGCGGTATTCATTTAGAAAAAAAAAAAAACAAAATTGATGCATTTATTTGGAAAAGATTGAATCTAACATTTATTATAACTTTTCTTGTTTTTAAATCCAAAGTATGCATGAAAATGCAATTTGTATAATCCTATATCTCTTTGCAGGTGATGTTGTTCAAACACCTGAATTGCATTCTCTACCAAATGATGTGTGTAATGAATGCGGAGGGTTGCCTATTGTTATTTGTTCAATAGCAAAAGCTTTAAAAAACAAGAAGCATCCATCTGATTGGAACGTTGCATTGCGAGATCTAAGAGCACCTTCACCAACAGAATTCTCGAGATTTCTAAGGGAGGAATACATGAAGCTCGCCTTAAGTTACAAGTATTTAAGAGATGATGAACTTAAGAAAACTTTTTTAATTTCTAGTCTATTTGAAAATAATACTTCCATTTCAGACTTGTTCAAACATGTTGTCTGTCTGAATATATTTAAAGGAGCTAACTTGACAATGGAAGACATGCGAGACAGACTAGATATGTTGGTTCGTGACCTCAAAGATGCTTGTTTGTTACGTGATGGGCTCGAAAGTGGACAATTTGCTATGCATGATGTTATTCGTGTTGTTGCCACAACAATTGCACATTTGGATCACCATGTGTTTACAACAAGGAATGACATTGAAGGAGATTGGAAGAATAGAGATAAACTCAAGAAATGCACAAAAATCTCCTTACCTGGTGATAGTATTATTATTAGTCAACTTTGGCCTAATGATTTGGATTGCCCAAATCTTGAATATTTCTCTATGACTAATATGTGGGAGTCTTCTTTCGAAATTCCAGAGGATTTATTTAAAGTGATGCCAAAGCTTAGAGTGTTGAATTTAGATAGACTACGACAATCGCCATTGCCATCATCAATTGATCTTCTGACAAACCTTCAAACGTTGTGTTTAGATAGTTGTAAAATTAAAGATGTTGCTGTTATTGGAAAGCTTAGAAAGCTAAAAGTCCTTAGTTTGCAACGAGCTAGCATTGAGGAGTTGCCTATGGAAATGGGTCGGTTGATTGAATTAAGGTTGTTAAATTTAACCGATTGTTGGACAATAAAAGTTATTGCTCCAAATGTGATTTCAAAATTATCCAAATTGGAAGAACTTTATATGAAGGGATGCAATGTTGAGTGGGAGATTGAATTACTCAAGGAATTGAAGCTTTTGTCTGGTCTCACTAGTTTAGAATTGGATATTGAAGATAACAAGGCTTTGACTCGAGACTTTTTTTTCAAAGAGCTTAAAAGGTACCAAATATCAATAGGACGTGAGTCACAGTATATTCCAAGAATTGACAGAGAACATGAGATTTTAAGGAAGTTGGTATTTAACTTTAATTCTACCATCTACCTAGAAGAATTAGGTGAAATCAATAATGTTGAAGTCTTAATCTTAGCTAGATATTTAGATGAAGAGGACGATCATGAGCATTCACAATCCAGTGTTCATTCCAATGAAAGTACATCGTTTTTTAACAAAAAGGTTTGATTTACTATAATTTATTGTACATTTTTATTATATATATATTTATTTTCTTTTAGGTTTATTTTCATTTGTTAACATACATAATTATAGTATTCTCTTTTGTGTATTTTTCACTAGTGATTTAATTTTCAGATTCAGTTCGATTACACCATTAAGTACTTCTTTTTTAAATTTTCTCATATGAGTTCATAAAAATTGGAACAACAATTAACTTTGGCTGTGGCCGCAGGTTATCTTTCCTGGTTTAAAGGTGTTGATGTTGAGGGACATTATTTCTAGAAGGATTTGGGACAACCAACTTCCAACTTCCTCCTTTCAAAATTTGAAAGATTTGTGGTTGTGGCGATGTAAAAAGATAAAATATGTGTTTCCTTCGTCAATAGCGAGAAGTCTCCAGCAACTCCAATACATTGAGATAAGGCATTGTAAGGTTTTAGAGGGAATTTTTGATGTAGAAGAAGGAACAGAACCAGCTGTCAATGTTTTCTTTCCGCAGGTAACCAAATTGATGCTTGAAATTCTACCAGAATTTACAGATTTCTCTCCTGGAATTTATTCTTCAGAATGGCCAAAATTGAAAGAATTGGAGGTGATAGGCTGTGGCAAATTTAAGATGCTCACTTCAGAGCCAGAATCCCTCTGTTTCGGCCAAAAGGTATAAGAATCCAATTTTATTATTATTTTTTTTAAATTGTTTATATTATATTACATAAATTCAAAACAATTGACTCAATAGCAATAAAACATTAAGTTTCTAAAAATTCAATCTCTGTTTTTTACAGAAAAATATTCATTAAAGGTACAAAATAAAAGTCCTTACAAATGATTAGTTCAAAATATTAAATTATTTATGAATAATAAGAAATTATGTTTAATTTTAATATTACTTATGTGCTTTGCTTGAAACAGTTTTACCTCACAAAATTGGGTCTCCTTAAGATTATAATGATTAACAATTTAAATATCAATAATAATGTGTCACTATACGATTTGTTTTACTTTATTTTTAATTCAAAATCACCATATTATAATTAATATTTAATTTGATATTTATTATAATTACATATTACATTTGTTATTTCAAAATTATGTTAACATGATTTGATAGTGGATTAGAGTCAAAAATCACTTTAATTTTGAAACAAATTATATAAAGGTAAATGTCAATCAAATATGTATTGAATTCTTTTATATATGCAATTATACTTGGTATCTGTAGACGCTATCTAATATCATATTGTCTACAAATATTCATCATTTCATGCAGTAATATTATAGCTTATAAATCATACATACTAAATACACTATGTGAGTCATAGCATCTCTCTTTTTTTTGAACTCTTTAAGGTATTTTATGAAAATCATAAATATATTTTTATTAAAAATAAATGTAATAGGAGAGTGGTCTTTCATATTATTTAAAAGCTTAATGAGCTAAATCATTTTTCATGAACATTGAATGTTATTAAAATTAAAAAAAAATAAAAATTAAGAAGTCTGTTTAATTAGTAGTTTTGAAAAATTGTTTTTAAACATAATTTTAATATTAATTTGATTTTTTTAAAAGATTAAGGTAATACAGAATAAACAATTAACTAAAATTTTATTTTAATAATTTAATTATAAAGTTAATTGGATTTTATTTTTATGACTTTGTAGATCAATCATGATTTGAACATTTTTTTGTTAATCAATGGTGTGGGAAACATTACTAGGAATAAATTTAAATTTTTTGAAATCTTCAATTATAAGTCAGCAAATATTCCAATTTTATTCTTTTTTTTAATTGTTTTTATTATATAATACAAATTCAAAATAATTGACTCAATAGCAATAAAGCACTAAGCTTCTAAAAATTCAATCCCTGTTTTTTATAGAAAATTATTTCATTGTTTTTTGAATAAGAAATTAACTTTCTTCATATGTATTACATTTATTCAAAAATTAAATATTGGAATTCCTAACATTTCTGTTTTTTCACGAAACAAAAATTAAGAAAAATTAATGGTTCTTTGATTTTAAAAAAATTACTTTAAGATCATCATGTAACTTTAACCTTCTTATTTGTTTGGATTTTGCTGTTATTGGCCAATTTTTATAATGATTTTCATCACTTGTATGACCACATTTCATGGTTCAGATTGTAAATACTAATTGATTATAATTTATTCAAACTTTTTCATGGAATTTTTAATCAATTGCATTACCAATTTTCATAAATTTAATCATGTTAAGAAATGCTTTTTAGTATTGATTTATTTGATAATTTGTTTTATACAACAATTAAAGTTTTGTTTTAAAAATTATCAAAAACTAACTAGATTTCTTTTTTTATAGATCTGTAGATTAACTTCGATTTGGAGGTATTCGAATAATCTAATAGTGAGTGAAATATTCATTAGAGTCAATCTGAAACTCTTACAATTAGTAAGGATAACTTTACAAATATTCCACTTAGACTCCTTCAAAGATTTGAAAATGTGAGAGAGCTTATACTATTTTGGAGTCAATACAAAGACATTAAAAGACTATGCAATCTTTCAAATCTTGAAGTTCTACGTGTATCTAACAATGTCAGATTGTTGAGTCTAGTTCCATTCTTATAATCTTTCCAAAATCTTAAAGTTCTTCTTTAAATTTTCTCATATGGGTTCATAAAAATTGGAACAACAATTAACTTTGGCTGTGGCTGCAGGTTATCTTTCCTGATTTAGAGGTGTTGAGGTTGTGGGACATTATTTCTAGAAAGATTTGGGACAGCCAACTTCCAACTTCCTCCTTTCAAAATTTGAAAAAATTGAGGTTGCAGAGATGTACAAAGATAAAATATGTGTTTCCTTCGTTAATAGCGAGAAGTCTCCAGCAACTCCAATACATTGAGATAAGGGATTGTGAGGTTTTAGAGGGAATTGTTGATGTAGAAGAAGGAACATTACCAGCTGTCAATTTTTTATTTCCGCAGGTAACAAAATTGGTGCTTGAAGATCTACCGGAGCTTACAGATTTCTATCCTGGAATGTATTATTCGGAATGGCCAAAATTGAAAGAATTGGAGGTGCGAGGTTGTCATAAATTTAAGATGCTCACGTCAAAATCCCTATGCTTAGACCAAAAGGTACAAGAATCCAATTTTATTCATTTTTTAAATTTGTTTATATTAATTAAATAAATTCAAAACAATTGACTTAATAAGAATAATGTACTAAGCTTCTAAAAAATTCAATCCTTGTTTCTTACAGAAAAATATTAGAGGTAAAAAATAAAAATCCTTACAAATGATTAACTCAAAATATTAAATTATTTGTGAATAATAGGAAATTATATTAATTTTGATAAATCTTTGTGCTTTGTTTGAAATAGTTTTCTCTGAAAATTTGGTCTCTCCAAGGTTATGATGATTAACAATTTAAATATCAATAATGATGTGCCACCATACGATTTGTTTTTCTTTATCGTTAATTCAAAATAACTACATTATAATTGATTTTTAATTTGATACTCATTATAATTGCATAGTACATTATTTATTTAAAAATTATGTCAACATGATTTGATAGTGGATCAAAGTCAAAAATCATTTTAATTTTGAAACAATTCATATAAAGGTAACTGCCAACCAAATCTGTAATGATTTCTTTTATGTATACAATTATATTTGGTATCTATAGATGCTATCTAATATCACATTATATACAAATATTCATCATTTCATGCAATAATGTTATAGCTTATAAATCATACATTTTAAATACATTATATGAGTCATAACATCTCTCTTTTTTTTGAACTCTTTCATGTATTATTAGGTTATAAAAATCATAAATATAATTTTATTTTTATATATATGTAATAGGAGAGTGATATTTCGTATTATTTGAAAGCTTAATGAGCTGAATCATTTTTCATGAATATTGAATGTTATTAAAATTTTTCAAAAAAAAAAAAAAGTTAAGAATATGTTTAATTAGTAGTTTTGAAAAATAGTTTTTGAACATAATTTTAATATTAATTTGAATTTTTTTTTAAAGATTAAGGTAACACAAAGTAAGCAATTAACTAAACTTTTATTTTAATAATATAATTACAAAGTTAATTGGATTTTATTTTTATGGCTTTTTAGATCAAACATGATTTGGACATTTTTCGATTAATCAATGGAGTGGGGAACATTACTTGAAGCAAATATGAAATTCTTGAAATCTCTAATTATAAGTCAGCAAATATTCCAATTTTATTCTTTTTTTTTTTAAATTTGTTTATATTATATTATATAAATTCAAAACAATTGACTCAGTAGCAATAAAGCACTAAGCTTCTAAAAATTCAATTCCTGTTTTTTATGAAAAAATATTCATTAAAGCTAAAAAAAAAACGTCCTTACAAATATTTAGCTCAAAATATTAAATTATTTATGAATAATAGGAAATTATATTTAATTTTAATAATATCCTCTGCTTTGCTTAAAGCAATTTTATCTCTTAAAATTGGGCCATTTTAAGGTTATAAATTTTTGTCCAACAAACATTTCGAAACAACGATGTTATGTGTACTTATATTAATAATTTAAGTACCAATGATGATGTGTCATTATATGATTACGTTTTATTTTATCTTTAATTCAAAATTAGTCAATTATGTGTGACACATTATAATTTATACATAATTTGATATTTATTATAATTACACATAACATTACTTATTTTAAAATATGTCAACATTATATTCATCATATTAATGTTATACTTTATAAATCATACATTTTGAATACATTATATAATTCATAGCATCTCTCTCTCTCTCTCTTTTTATTTTTTTAACTCGATAAGTGATTATTAGATTTTCAAAACCATAACTATAATTATATTTTTATTAGAAATATATGTGATATGAGAGTAGTCATTCATATAATTGGAAACCTTAACAAACCGAATCGTTTTTCATGAATATTGAATGTGTAGACTAATTTAAAATATTAAGGTTTTCTTAAAAAAAATAATAAATTAAGATGTATGTTTACTTAATAGTTTTGAAAAATACTTTTTGAACATAGTTTTAATATTAATTTTATTTTTTTTAAAGATTATGGTAACACAGAGTAAGCCATTAACTAAACTTTTATTTTCATAATATAATTACAAAGTTAATTGGATTTTGTTTTTATGACTTTGTAGATCAACCATGATTTGGACTGGTTTCAATTACAGGATATTGGGGACCAGTTTAAGGGATGGATTAGCCGGCAGGGTAAACGTCTTGAAATCTACAGTTATGAGTCAGTAGATATTCCACTTGGGATGGTCCTTCAAAGATTTGAAAATCTTACATTTCTTGATTTTAGATATTGTCATCGGTTCCCTAACTTAATGACACCTTCAACAGCTAGAAGCTTGGCACAGTTGAGAGAATTGATAATATTGGATTGTAGAATGCTGATTGAAATATTAGAAAATGAGGGAGATGCAACAACTGAGATTGTTTTTGAAAAATTGAACAAGTTGTTACTTTCTAAGTTAGAAAGTCTTGTATGCTTCTGCCCAGGGAGTTACACTTTCAATTTTCCATCTTTGGAAGAGTTAAATATAACCGAATGTCCTGCTATGAAGACTTTCTGTGGAGGAATCTTGACCATTCCAAAGTTAAAGAAAATCAATTATGAGCGGAAGGAAGAAGAAATTGAGAGGAATAATCTTAATGAAATCTTACAGAGATTATGTAAAAAGCAAAGTCAGGTATGTATTCAATTAATTTAGTTTATATTTTTACTTACATCCGCGAATTTATTTAGTTTAGAATAATGATAAATAATTATTTTTTGATTACTTTATATTAAAGTAATTATTAACTTTTACTGTTGGATATCTCCCTTGATTTGAATTTCAAGTGCAAGTTATTCCATGATAACAATTCTACGGAGATTTGCTACAACCAACATTCAATTTCCTTCTATCAAAATTTGACACACTTGGCCTTGTGGAATTGTGGAAACATAAAATATGCTTTTCCATCTTCCATTGCCCAAAGCCTCCACCAACTCCGACAACTAAAGATAATAAATTGCAAGGTTTTAGAGGAGATTGTTGCAAAAGAAGACGGAACAAATGCAGTTGTCAATTTCAATTTTCCGAATTTAACCTCATTGAAGCTTGAAGATTTACCAGAACTTACGGTTTTCTACCCTGGAATAAATAATTTAGAGTTGCCAAAGTTGAAAGAGTTGGTGGTGAAAGATTGTACCAAATATGTTAGCTTCAAAGAAAACAATGGGGAAACTGAACTTACTATTTTAGATCCAAAATCTGTCTTCCTTGATAATAAGGTGCGAATCTCTTATTTCATTGTTTCTTTAAAAAGAAATTACCTTTCTTCATATATATATTACATTTATTCAAAAATTTAATCTTGGAATTCTTAACATTTCTATTTTTCCAGGAAACAAAATTAAGAAAAATTAATGGTTCTTTGATTTGAAAAAAATTACTTAAAGGATCATTCTGCAACTTTAGCCTTCTAATTTGTTTGAATTTTTTTATCATTAGTCAACTTATATAGTGATTTTCATCACCTGTATGTGCACATTTTATGGTTTAGATTGAGAATATTAATTAATTATAATTCAAAATTTTTTGTGAAATTTTTAATTAATGGCATTACTATTTTTCATGAATTTATAGAAATGCTTTTAAGTATTGATTTATTTGATAATTTGTTTTTTCATAACAATTAAAGTTTGTTTTAAGAATTATCAAAAACTAATTGGATATCATTTTGATGGATTTGTAGATCAACTTTGATTTGGAGGAATTTATATTACATGATGATGAGAAAGATATTCATTGGCAAAGTCAACCGAAATCTCTTAAAATCGTTCGTGATAACTCTACAAATATTCCCCTTCGACTCCTTCAAAGATTTGAAAATGTGAGAGAGCTCCAACTAGATTACAATCGATACAAAGACATTAAGAGCCTATGTGACTTCCCAAATCTTGAAGTTCTCCATTTATTTTGCAATGCCAGATTGATGAGTCTAGTTCCATTCTCAGAATCTTTCCAGAATCTTAAAGTTTTGAAGGTAAATTGTAGCAATGGATTTATAATGAAGTTAATTACACCCTCAGTGGTTAGAAGCTTGGTGCAGTTGAGAGACTTGAGCATATCAAGGTGTGGAATGTTGACTGAAATAGTAGAAAATGAGGGAGATGCAACAACAAGTCCTGAAATTGTTTTTAACAATTTGAACAAGTTGTCACTTGGAGTTTTAGAAAGTCTCACATGCTTTTGCTCTGGGAATTACTCTTTTAGTTTTCCATCTTTGGAAGAGTTAATTATAACGTTCTGTCCCAATTTGAAGAATTTTTGTCAAGGAAGCTTATCCACACCAAAGTTGTACAAAGTTATTTACGTGGATCATTTTACAGAGAGAGAGGTAGTGGAGATTGAGGACAATGACTTGAATACTACTATAGAACAAAGGCACAAAAAAAAGGTATTTATTCAATTAATTAGTTTAAATTTGAGTAATTTTCTAAGAATATTATATTTGCAGTGATAATTATAATTAATTGTGTTCTAAACAATGTTGACCTTGCACATTGTTGAACTAGTGCCCACCACACTTTCACAACCACCAAATTAATTTTTTTTTTCTCCTTAGTTATTATTAAATATATATAAAATTATTGTAGGTTTTCATTAGAAATATTAATTTTGATTGACTAACATGATTTTTTCTTTAGGTTGACTCTTTTTCAAAGAAATTGACATTAAGCGAAAGAGATATCATGACAACATTGCAAGGAGAGTTTCATAAAAACTTTGGCAAAGTAAAAGCTCTCCATTTGATTAAAGATGATTATGCATATATTTCAAGAAATATCATTATGAAATTTATCAATCTTGAAACACTCACATTGACAGTGAGTTCATATGAAGAGATATTTTCATGTGGAGAAGGTGAGGAATATGTTGGAGCACTTGCAAAATTAAAAAATTTAAAATTGCAGGGACTTTATAATTTAAAGTGTATTTGGAAACAAGACTTTCAGTTCAAATCAATTCTTCAAAATCTTCGTGAATTAGAAGTAGAATATTGTCACAATTTGATGACTCTGTTGCCGCCTTCATCATCTTTTGAAAATCTTACTTCTTTGGAGGTAGAGGGGTGTAATGGAATGCAAAACTTAATGACATCCTCAACGGCCCAAAGTTTGATTTGTCTCAAAACATTGTCAATAAAGAGATGTGAAATGATGACAGCAGTATTAGCGAATGAGGAAGAAATAGAGAAAGATGAAATTGTCTTTGAGAAATTGGAGTGGTTGTCCTTGCTTGAGTTAGAAAGTCTCACATGCTTCTGTTCTAGGAATTACGCCTTAAAATTCCCATTCTTGGAATCAATAGAAGTGCGTGAATGCTTCAAGATGAAGACTTTCTCTGGAGAAGGCTTAAAAATGCCAAAGTTACAAGAGTTCAACTGGAAGGATTGTACAAGTGACCTTAATTCGGTTTTACAACAATTACAAAATGGTATGTATTTATTTATTTAACAATAACTATATAATTTTTTTTTTGTAGACTATTTTTGTTCTACCTCATTGAATTAATACCTGTCAATTAAATTGATATATTTAGTTTAATTAATAGATAATAACCGTTTTAGAGATTGAAACTAACATTAATTCTCTAGCTTTTTTGTTTTATAATTAAATTTATGTATTATTTTTTATGATTACAGATTGTTCCAAGTTATGGGTAAGATTCCCACAATCAATCTGGTACTAGCAAACTGCAAAATCATATGGTAAGTGTCAGGACAAAATTTAAATTATAAGGTTAAAAATGATGTTATTTAAAATTTAAAGATACTACTTATATTTTGTGAGGACAAAATTGAAATGATAAAATCATATGAAGGACTTTAGTGATATTATCCAATCTTATATAGCCTTCTCTCCCCTTCGTTGTTTGTGACCCTTTTAAAATGATCAACGGTCATCTGTTCAACTACTCAAAATCCATGTCCTTTTTTGTTGTCTTAAATTAATTGAGAGTATATGTTAATTTTTGTTAATAATTTTAATTTTATAGAAGATTTTGCCAAATTGTTACCGAATCTGTTCAACATGGTCATCGAATTTGATGCCAAATGACTTCAATACTCTAGGAGTAGATTAGAAGTTGAAATTGATGTCATTTTTGTCAGATTTTAGTTGAAAGGTGGATTTAATATGATTTAGGAACTTTCATTGAAGATCAATATAATGAAGCTTTAGTTTTAAAAACTTGATTTACTTGAAATGTTGTTTGAAATTGTTATTTTCATGTTTCTTTGTTAGATTATTGTAGGATTGTGAAAAAGGTAGTATTCATTTGATGACAACCGTAGAATTTTAAGCATGTGTACATTAGGTTTGACTTAGTAGAAGTAATGTTTAACTTGCATGTTAAGGTTACATGATTGAAACTCCAGAGCTAGTAAGACTATTCATTTGATGATTGGATCATTTGGATGTGCTTTGTTTTAAAACTATATATGATGAATACCCCAACTTATAAAAATCTGTTTTGTTGGGTTTTTAGTCACTTATAAGCCAAGCAGAGAAGAGGCGTTCTAACAAGGACTCAATATATGTTTGAAGCCTGTCTTTCTCTTGTTGTCTTGTTTCTTTTTTAGGCCTTCCGTCTTTTGGTTGTTTTTCATTTTAGATACCACTGATTTGCTATGCAGAAAGCTAGAAATGGCAATGCATGTCAAATAGTGACTGATCTTATATATTCATGTATAATAAACAAATGTTTTAAGTTATTTCTTGATTTGGATTCTATATGTTTGGGCCTTTAATTTGTGCTGGTAGTGAAGCCTTTTAGGATATATAAAATATAATATAACCTTGGTCCTACATGAATTCTGTAGAACAAACAGTTTTTTAGTGTTTAGCATATGTGGTCATAAGTGTTTGAACTTCAAACTTTGGCAACTAATATATTGTTTTGTTGTTTTGGATTTATACTTGATCTTAAAAATTCAGTGAACTGAACTTGGGAGAGAAACAGAACTGGCATATGGCATTACCCAGTATGGCCCAAGACATCAGAAGTACACTTTTCTAATAAGTTGCTTAAGCTTATTGCATTAGATTATACCGCACCCTTACATGGTTGTATTCTGCTGCACAAATCAAAGGCTCCTTGGCCGACTTAGCCTAGTCTTTTCAAACCCAAAGCATTTGCTTTTAGCTTGATGCAAGTTGAAAATAAGTGAATGATATTCTCATTAAATTTTTTGTCCATTGTGTGTCATCTTAGTTAGATGTTCTATTTATATACTAACTTTTGATTTTGTTTTCTTCGACAGACGATGGGAAGTTTTTAAATGATGGCTACAAGGTAGACAAATTTGTAGCCATCATTTGCTCCTAAAAAAAAAAAAACCATCAGCTTATACAAGCCAAGACAATCTGCATATGGTGGAAATGACTACTAAGGGAACACGTGATCTTTTCTGCCCTATGTACTGAGGAGGTAGGTTTCCTTGAGTTTAATTTCAATGAAGTTTTAGTTGTAGCTACTACATAAATTCTCACAAGTAATTGACAAGTATATAAGCATGTGAGTTTTAGTTGTACCTAGTTCTACCTTTAATTTCAGTCAACTTTTGTACAAAACTTTTTTTTTTTTTTTTAATGTAAAATGCTTCAAGGCTAAGCTCTAGGATCCAAAACTATAGTTTTCTTGTTGAATTAACATGTAAATATAGTGTTCTTGTATGTTTCCTTCTCAACGATAAATGTTGACAATTGCCCAAATATAAGATGTTTTTTTGAGTAAGTGAAGTTAGTGAACAAATTCATTAAAACTATCAAATTGTTCCTTATACGGATCACATCTTCTAAGCTAGCTTCTTGTTAAATATGCATCTGATTCTTAGAACTTTTCTTGTGTGTTTTGAAAGATGGGAGAACTTAGAACCTGGTTGAGAAGGGAGGGGTAAAGTACATAGGTCATTCTAAAGCATTTGTTTCAACAATTATAAGAGCTCATGGTGTTCATTCGATATCAGTTGTCCTGTTAGTATGATCCTTATGGTTATGATATGGTCACGAGATGCAAAGAAAAAGATTATTCCTTCTTGTAGGTAAGGCTGATTGAATTGCTTATAGTCAAATATAAAATAAACATACAAATTTTGATACAAATCTAGTTGATTAATTTCTCAGAGAACTTGGCATTGGCATTGTTGTATACAATCCTCTAGAACGAGGATTCTTTTCACTGGAGCCTAAGTTGCTTGAATACATTTGAAAAGATGATTTTAGGTTGGTTCGTAAACAAAAATTCAATTTTTAGTGTTTGTATTGCATTCAACACATGTTCTAGCATCTCACTTTGTGCAGTGCAAACTTCATATTTCTACTTTTGCAGCATACCAGGTTGCAACCTAAAAATCTGGATCATGACAAAAAATTATTTGACTGTGTTAATGAAATAGCAACAAAGAAAGGATGCACCACATCACAGCTAGCGCTAGCCTGACTTCATCACTAAAGGGATGATGTTTGTCCAATTCCTGAAACCACCAAGATCGAAAACTTCAATGAAAATATCAAAGTCTTGTCTGTAAAACTAAATCCAGAAGAAATGCTGTAAAAGGTGATAGATATTTCACCACCTGCAAGAACTCCAAAACTCCACCGCTATCTTCTTGGAAAGCTTTTTAGAGCCCTAATCTACAGTTTCATCCACTTTCTGCAAGCCTACATATATGTTTCATCATTTGATTTTGTTGTGAGGAAAAGTGTGGCAATAAATTACTGCGTTTGATATGGACTAGAGCAGGATAGTGCAATGTTTTTGTTGGACATTAAATAACGTAAGATGCAAGTTGTAATAATTATATTTTTGTAATATCTGAATGAAGCTTTGGATGAGTCCTTAATGGTTACTCCCTTATGCCAAGAGACCCCAAATGTACCAACCACCTTTTGGTTCACGCATTCCTCGCAAAAGAATAAAATTATGTTGCTACTAATAAAAGTCTAAACAGCCTCATCCAACATATTCAGTATATATAGTAGTTTCTTCCACATACCTGCCTTCTCTGATTATTCATGACTGCTTAATCTACACATTGTGTTGCTGAAAATGTATATAGCATGCTTTTATCATAAAGACAATCAGATGAGCCATCTTCCAGTTTTTCAGTTTGGAGTGAGTGCCCAATTATTGCCATCCCATAACTATGGGAACACACTCTTTTGGATCGCTTGCTTGGACCTTCAGATGTACATCCATCGACATAGTTTGTAGCCAGACACCAAAACCATAGCAGCCGAAAAATTTTGGACTAGAATGCTCCACTTGGCGTCCCCGGTATGCTGATCTTCCCATGCCATGTCATCCCAATCATATATTGCGGCTGAAATTATGATGCAACCCTAGGCATATATCCATATCCTCCATCCAACCCAGTCATAGGAACAATATCTCTGGAAATTCATACTTCTCCCCAATGCTCTGGAGTGAAAGCAGCTATCTTTTTTTCCACATAAGTTCTGTGGTGGTTCCAGTAAAATCTTTTTTGTCAGTTGCCTCTGCAGAACTTTTAGTAAGATTGCCGATATTTCTTTTGCCTTTCAACTGCCACTTAGTAACTAGGATCATGAGGATGGATGTGAGATATATCACTAGATAGTACTGAGTGATCATGCTCTTCACCGCTCATACTTTTATGTTCCAGTTTTCCTACAGTTTGAGATCTATATTCAATTTTTCAAGGTTCAGCAGCACCTGAATTGTCAAGAAATTGGAGCAAATGAGTGAAACTTGGTCACCAAACCCAGAAGGCATCAGCAAAAAGACATCAAAAGTAGATTGAATTGATCAAGTGACACTAGTAGATAATGATATATCATGGGAACATATCCAAGTAGAACATTTCTCCTAGCAACTATCAAGACAAAATAAGCATGCCTAGATCTCATGTGAGCCCTGTAAAAATATATTAATTTAAATGGTTGAACAGAAAATACCAAAGAGTAAATGAACAATTGATCTTTGATTGTAACATTAAACTACATAAAATAATCAATTTCTTAATGGAGAAAATAATATATATGGACAAGGAATAGAATTAGAAAAACTCAACTTGACAGTATAGTCATCTTTTGATCAATATCAGGTTCAATCTCAGATGAATCAGCCTCTGGCTAGGGGTAATTTCTTTGCAGTCCAAAGTCTCACTAGATTCAGATGCCAAGTAAACACATTTACTCCTCTTCGACCTGAAAGTACTCCCCATTAGCTCCCCTCCTGAAATATAAATGACAACAGTATTAGAGTCATGTGTAAGAAATGAGAGATTATTCTAAACTAATTTGCAATAATTGAACAAGAAAGTCATTTCTATCATGTGCCTCAAACAAAATTCTCATCAGTCAACCCCTCATACGATGTTTTTGTTTTCACTCTAGAATTTTACCATTTGCAAGACTAATTCTTCCCATGCTAGGGTTGCCACTAGAAAAGGTCTACAAATTGTTGTCAACTATAGGTTTCTCTAGACCATCTGAAGCATCAAGAGAAGAAAGCTTCTGCTTTGGTGTCTTGAAGATTAATTTGTAATTTCTAGGTGTATGACACAAGTTCAATTTCATAGTAGAAGTTTATGTTCACACATGATTCAATGTTAGTGCACATGGTTCATGGTTCAATGTTCATACATGATTATGCACAAGTTCAATGTTAGGTTATTAAATATGTTCATGTAAAAGTTCAATAGTGTAACAAACACAGCAAAGCAAATCCATATCCGATAAAAACGTGCAATAACAAATAAAAGCAGCCAATAAGGAACAAAGCAAGAAATCCATACCCGCTTAAAACAAGCATTTACACACAAACACACACACAGAGGAAGTGCTATATAGTATACAATTCTAAAAGAAAAACTTACATTCAGGGAAGAGCCAAGCTGGTACTACCATCATTGAAGCCAAAAATCAAACTATACATCGCAGGAAAATCATATGTGACCACAAAGAAACCAGTTTCACCCATATAAACACAATTGGGTTTAATTCCCAAAAAACTTTTAGTTGAAATAAATAAGCTATTTCCATCAAACAGAAATAATTCTCTACCATCCAAATCCTTCACTTCACTTCAATCCACTCTGACTCTTCTTCATCAAGCTTAAACATATAGAAAATAGAATTTAAAACCACTTTCTCAGCCTTAGCTGGAGAAAAATTTCTCTTATTTCCAAAAATTTTATCACTACTGCTGCGATTTTCAATCAAATACAATTCACTCGATGCATTTACAAAGCTCTTGTAAGTAAAACGAGTTAACAATGGAGGCAAATTTTCGCTAACCTCCAAAGACTTCGGATTAACACTTAGTGTTCTGTTTAGTTCGAAGGCTTTGCAGACGGCGAGGAAACGGCCGAGTCCTGTTTAGTTTGAAGGCGTTGCGCAATGTTGAAGAGAATGGGGTCTGGGAGACTGCACCAGTCGGGGGTTGCGGGGGCAGTGGCCATGGATGGATATATGGTGATTTGGGGAAGAAATTGAAGCCTAAAACGCTGAACGGAGTCCACACAGCTGATGAAAGGGAAAGTTTTCTTAATGAAGCACAGATGGCGATCAGGGATATTACAAGTTAATCCTCGAGGTTTTCTCAAAGCACAAAGACAACCCTTGTCATAATAATAATATATTAAAAAATGATTCCTTTATTTTTGTCACGATATTACAGTTGCAATTGAGTTGAATTGAACTGAGTATTGTTGGTGGCTTGAGTTCAGTTTAAATTTATAATATTTAATTTGAATTTGAAATTGTTTAAGTTTTTGTAAAGAATCACTAAAAAATTGTTGGTGAAATATCAATAAAATGGATAATATTATCGAAAAAATAAATAATATAATTGACAAAATAAACAATATCATTGGAAAGATAAATAAATCAAGTTGTAGGACTAAAACTTTAATTTGAGTTCATTTCATTTAAACCGAATATAAAATTGGGTTTGAACCATCTTTACTTGATTTCATCCTTAAAAGAGTCTAATTTTTTAAAGATGTTTTAGAAAAATATAAATGTATAAGACCAATAAATCATCCAGGACAAATATCATATGTTAGTGAACTGTGACCAATTATAATAATTAATTCATGAATTATATAATGACATCCTTTTAAATAATAGGAGCTTTCATATACGTTCTCATGTCAATATATCAAGACGTCATGATGTATAAATAGAGCATTTTACGCCTTGGGTTTCTATCAATGACCATCAAATTGCGCAAATCCTTCCCCCGCCCCCCCCTTATTACAGCCAAAAGTAAAGAAAACATATATTTTGGAGATGGAATCTGGACTTTTTAAAATTGAGACAATATCAAAATAAGGGTTTCATAATCAACGATTTAAAACCAGGGTTAGACCAACTAGTTTAATTAAGAGTTAATGACAAATTCAATATAAATTATGTCTAAAACGAGTTTTAGTCTCCGGACTAAATTGAATAGGATTTGAACCATGTAAATTAATTATGACTTATTATAGTTTAATTGTTAATTTAACCCAATTTGACCATTGTGTTGACCTTCAATATGTCTAAAATCTTTTTCAAAAAATTATTTATATCATATTAATATCACTCATTCGTCTTTTTGATTGATATGTAAACCAATCATTTGATTGGAGCAAGGTCCAATTTAAACCTAAAAACATTGAACATAGTTTATAAGCAACTGAACTTATCCTAATTAACTAAATTAATGAAACAATTTGTCAATTTATCAGGGGTAAAAATCCAGTAGTTTAAAACCCAGGACCTAGACAAAGTGTAACGAAAACCTCAAGGTGGATAGACCTGGCTCTCTTGTAAATATTACATAGACTTCATAATAATCAACCAGCTTCATGTGAGTTCATGGACGGCAACTAAATTAAGCCTATTGCTTTTTTATGCAATCACGTTCATATAATTTATGGCAAAGATATGAGATTTTCTTATCAAGTCGTGCAACAATGTATTGTTTTTTTCTTGTATATTTAATTCATTTGTGATCTATAAAAGGCCATATTGGTGCTTCCTTAAGCAATTCACCGGTATATCTTTTCTTTCTTTCCTGCATGCCATGGCTCTCACTCGTATCTCCTTCACAGCCTCTTTGCTTCTCTTCTTACTGCTTATCGTTGCCTCTGATGGTGATTATGGCTAAAGCACCAACCTTGAGAGTGACAGACCAGAGTCCCAAGGTTACGATTCCCAATCATATGTTGATAAGTCAAAATCTGAGATGAAGGGTTACGGTTCCCATGTGGAAGATAATGGTTACGACTTCGAAGAACATGTTAAGAAGTTCAAGCCTGAGGAGAAGGATTATGATTCCAAGTCATATGGCAATGGCTAGAACTTCAAACAACATGTTGAAAAGTTTCTCTGAGGAGAAGGGTTATGATTCTAAGTCAAAGAGTAATGGTTATGGTTCCAAACTATACGTTGAGAACTTAAAAGCTTGAGGATAAGACTTACAATTCCAAGCTAAATGTTAATGGTTATGCCTCCAAACCATATGTTCAGAAGACAAAATTTGAGAAAAAAGATTACGAGTCAAAGTCAAAAGATAATAATTATGGTTCCAAGCTATATATTGAGAAATAGTAACATGAGGAAACAAGTTACGGTTCTAAATTAAAAGGTAACGGTTATGAGTATGAAGTACATATTGAGAAATCAAAACATGAGGAAAAGGGTTACGACTCCAAGCCAGAATTATGGCTCTAAATTGTATGTTGAGAGATTAAAACTTGAGGAAAAGGGTTACAATTCTAAGCCAAATGTTAATGGTTATGTCTCCAAGTCAAAGTATGAGTAAAAGAATTATAATTCAAAACGAGAAGGTAATAGTTATGGTTTCAAACAATATTTGGAGAAGTCAAAATATGAGGAAAAGAGTTCTGATTCTAAGCTAAATGATAACAGTTACGAATCTGAACCTAAGGATGAACATGTTTCCGAGTTAGAAGGTAATGGTTATGGATTAATGCCAAAACGTATGGATTTTGGCCACAAATCAACAACTGTTTATTAAATTTATTCATTTTTAACAAATATTCCATGTTCTTTTTTTTATTTCTTGTTCAATTTTCTAATGCCTCCAAATTCTTGTTGTTCAATGTTTTCTTTGATATGTTGTAAAAGAAAAATTAAAGAAAAATTATCATGTGTCTGTGATGAACACGCCACTGTGCCATTATGTATCCATCAACAACTCATGAGGTGAAAATTATAAGTGAGAGTTGTCATTTAAAAAAACTTTGGGTGGGCATAGATTATTTGGCCCCTTCATAATATATATATATATATATAAAGAGAAAAAAGATTTGATATCACATGTTTTTTGAAGAATAATGGTCATACAGGTAGATGTATGTATTTAATAATGATTTTCTAATTTAGAGAATCTGCATGACTAATCTGTGAGGATATTTGATGGGCAGGATTAAATCTGTTTAGCTTTAATTGATTATGATGACATAGTTTATTTTTGTATATTAATTATTTGTTTAAGAAATTAATCTTTTGGGTTGATTGAATTTATGTTTGGCATCTCCTGTATATTTAATGTTATAAATAAAAATTTGAACAAGCCGCTGGGAAAAGGAGAGCATTAATAACATTTATCGTGGCATGACAATTGTAGTATATTCACAAATATTGTCCGTTAGATTTTGCTTAATGTTAGATTTGAATTAAATATATTTAAATTTATTTTTAAGTTCGATTTAAATAAGCTTGAAATAAACTATTTGAACTCAAACACAAACATGAACTCAAATTATAATTTTAAAAATCAACAAATACAAGTTCGAATATAAACTATACAAATCAAATACGAATATGAACTTAAACTTCAATTAGTTTTTTTAATTAAATTTTTTTAATTATTTGTATTAATTATAATTTTTAATAAAATATAAATACGAATTATATATATTAAATGTGAATATAAATATAAACTGAACATGAATTAAGTCATACGAATCGAATATGAATTCGAACTTTACTATAAAAGAATTTAACAAAAACGAATACGAATACAAATCCGAACTGTATAAAATGAGCTTGGATACGAATATGTATATGTTTATATTTGATTCAATTCGAATCTAACCCTAATTTTGCTTATTATTATGTTGCATTTTTTTTATTTTGTTTGATTTTGTGGATGCACGAGCCACGGAAAAAGGGATGCTTGGCTTCTGATACGTGCATATTTTATATGTATATATATATATATATAGATCAATTAACAATTTATTTTGCAGGTTTATTTTAATTTTTTTAAACTTATTTAGGATTAGAAAAATGTATAGGAATGTATGTATAAATAGTTGTAATTTTTTTTCTTTCATATTTTTTTTTTTGGATGAATGTAATTTATTGTATATATATATATATATGATTAATAATAATATTACATCACATGATGAAACAAAACTTAATTAAACTTGATAACGTATTTAACACATAAACCATCAAAGTGGAGGTTAGCCTTTAGACCAAGCGGCATAGATGTTTAACACATTTTCATCGTCGTACCCGACTCTTTGAACCCAACTATTGGGCGGATAAGAAAAATTGGGTCTTTTACAATAGATTCAAAATCGCCTATTTTTTTCGATGTGTATTTTTTCAAGACAATCCTCAAATAGTGACTCTATAGACTTTATAATGGGACACAAATCTATTTGCGCTCCTTTTATCTATGGTAAGGTGGTTAAACAAAAATGGTAATTTTGTCTTAAACTAACGTGACAAAAACTAATACCATACGTATATGAAGAGTATCAAAAAGATGGTGAATACAACTTTGTGGTAGTCAATTCCTACAGTCTATGGTAAGGTGGTTAAACAAAAATGGTAATTTTGTCTTAAACTAACATGACAAAAACTAATACCATACGTATATGAAGAGTATCAAAAAGATGGTGAATACAACTTTGTGGTAGTCAATTCCTACAGTCTCCGTGTGACAGTCATTGGGATGCAGTTTTACGGATTCTGAGGTATATTAAGGGAGCTCCAGGAAAAGGATTATTATATGAGAATAAGGGTCATACACAGATCATTGGATACTCAAATGCCGATTAGGCAGGTTCTCCATCTGATAGACGCTCCACATCTGGTTATTGTGTCCTTATTAGAGGAAATCTTATTTCATGGAAAAGTAAAAAGCAAGAGGTTGTTGCTAGGTCAAGTGTAGAGGCAGAATATCGTGTTATGGCCCTTGTAACTTGTGAACTTATATGGTTAAAGCAATTAATCCAGGAATTAAAGTTTGCAGATGTCCCACAAATGAAATTACTGTGTGATAATCAAGCAGCTCTCTACATTGCCTCCAATCCAGTGTTTCATGAAAGAACTAAACATATTGAAGTAGATTGTCACTTTGTTCGAGAAAAAATTATCTCCGGTTGTATCTCTACTAGCTATGTTTGCTCTAATGAACAACTAACTGATATCTTCACACAAGCTTTAAGGCAGTCTCGAATTGAGTTTATTTGTAACAAGTTTGGTACCTATGATTTATATGCACCAGCTTGAGGCGGAGTGTTGAATGTTGTGTATATCTTGTATTAATGTGGATTATAATGCATTAGGAAGATATCAAAATATATTATGAAAATTAGGATTTATTTCTTCTTAGGATTAGAGTGAGTTTGATATATATCTGTGTAATTGATCAATTAAAAGTAATATAAAGAAAACCACTATTTCTAAATATTCACGGTTCTTACATAATCTAGATGGATGTGTCATTATTTTTTTTAACTGTTCTTACATAATCTAAACAGACTAAGAGCTCTATATTTTTTCTTGCAGGCTGTTCTCATGCGGAACAAGTAAAGAAGGTGAATCTCATTTAGTTGAGTAGAATGAGAGTGAAGGAGCTATCAAAAGGACATATTCTGGTTTTAGAAAGCCTTCTTTAGGAGTTGTCCAGTTTGATACAACACGGAATCGGTTCTTGGCTGCCGGTGATGAATTTCAAATTAAATTTTGGGATATGGACAATACAAATATGCTGACAGCTGTTGATGCAGATGGTGGATTGTCGGTTTGTAGTTGTACTATTTACTTTACACCAGCTGTATTTAACAGTAGATATGTATTTCATTCAACTCTATGCTTTGCAGGCTATGTGGCATCCTAGATTAGAAAAACCCTTAGGGATAGAGTTTTGGGGTTAGAAATAAAATTCAGGAATAGATTGGGAGTCTAGAAGAGTTTAGGGGTGAGTTAGTAAGTTTTCCAGAACTGAGTGGCCTTCGTATGATTCCTTTAGGGAGGTTTCAATCATGCGAAGCGCGGGAAGTGAATTATATTCATTTCCCTTGGTGCACTCCCGTGCACCTTGCCCTGCACGCCCGTGCACCTTGCCCTGCACGCCCGTGCAGGTGGGTAGAAAAGGAGAGAGACGGGAGATTAATGCTTTTCATCCAACTTTATTCCCATTTTCAGCTTAAGTTTTCTTTCCATTTCAGCAGCTCCCAGCCTTAGAACTGATTCCCAGCATTTGACAGCTCCCAATCTAGCAAGAGAGTAAATAGCTTTGAGTTTTCCAGCAGCCATGTCAAGAGGTAAGTGTTTCTTACTTCTTCCGTGCATTCCCAGCTTGCTTGGATGTTTGATGATGTTGGAAATGTGTGTTTCCGTTTTCAGCTTGTGGTATTATGTTGGCATGCTTATATGATGATGATTTGTTGATTATATGATGATTTCTACCCGGAATGCATGCTTGCTCTGCTTGTGTGTGTGTTAGTGAGAGAAATGGTAGATTCCCATGGTGGAATGAGTGTTAATGGATGAATGATGAAATTGAAGTGTCATGTATGCTTATAGAAGTGCCATTGATGTGTGTTTTAAGTTAATTTGAATTTGGATGAGAATTTGCTTGGATTCCTGCAGTTCTAGGCGAGCCATGTCTGTGCAGAACAAGACACACGATCGTGCGCCCACAAGAGCACACCCGTGTGCCCTTGTTTCTGCAAGAACACGGTCGTGTGCATGAAGTGTGCATGGCCTGGATGCAGAGGACACGCCTGTGTGTCCTGAGGAGCACGGTCGTGTGCCTAATTTTCAGTTGAATGCGCATGAAATTCCAGAAGCGAACACGACCGGTTGCACGGCCTGTAGCATCCCGGGTTTTTCTAGAAAAGCCCTTAGGGATAGAGTTCTGGGGTTAGAAATAAGACCAGGAATAGGGTGGGGGTCTTGAAGAGTTCAGGGGTGAGATTGTAGTTTTTCAGAGCTGAGTGGCCTTCGTATGATGCCTTTAGGGAGGTTTTAATCATGCGAATCGCGGGAAATGAATGTTTATTCATTTTCCCTGGTGCACTCCCGTGCACAGTGCCCTGCACGCCCGTGCAGGTGGGTAGCAGGAGAGAGAGACGGGAGATTTATTAGCTTCTCACCCAGCTTTTCCCATTTCTTCAGCTCAGTTTCTCTTGTTTTCAGCAGCTCCCAGCCCTAAATCAGATTTCCAGCTTTCAGCAGCTCTCAATCCAGTTAGAGAGATCAGAGATTAGCTTGAGAGATAGTTTCCAGCAGCCATGGCGAGAGGTAAGTGTTTCTTACTCTCTCTTTCAGTTTCCCAGCTTGTTTGATGATGATTGGAAACGTGTGTTTCCATTTCCAGTTGAGATGCTATGCTTGTATGTGTATATGATGATGAGATGATGATTATATGTTGATTGAGATGCTTATTTTCCACCCAAAATGCATGCTTGCTCTGCTTGTGTGTGTTAGTGAGAGAAATATAGATTTTCATGGTGGATTCAGTAGAGATAGATGGATGCTGAAATTGATGCATGCTATGTGTATATGGAAGTGCCTTGAATGCATGTTTCCAGTTAATTTCAGTTTGGTTGAGGATTGTGTGTGTTTGGATGGATTTTCAGCTTGGTTCAGGTGGGTGCTCGTGTTGCAGAACCAGACACACGCCCGTGTGTCCGCTTGAGCACGCCCGTGTGGCTGGATTTCTGCAAGAGCACGCCCGTGTGCACCTAGTGCACACGACCAGGATTACAAGGGACACGGCCGTGTGTCCTGAAGGACACGGTCGTGTGCCCCTTCTTTACGTGTTTCAGCCCAGATTTTCCAGATGAGAGCACGGCCAGGCACACGACCGAGGCACGGTCCCGTGTGTCTGGGCACACGCCCGTGTGCTTTGCTTGGCACGGCCGTGTGTCTCTCCTGCACGACCGTGTGCTTGGCCCACACGTCCGTGCGTCCGTCAGTTCTTCCAGAAAATGAGCAGAAATGAATGATTAAAGGTTTGGTAATCCATCCAAGGCCTAAATGACATCAGATAACAGCGAATTCAGATAATAATGCAGCATATGCATAGCATGACACAGCATGTAGCCTGAATGAGGATTCAAGAATCTGAATTCAGTAGATTTCAGCAGTCAGAACCCAAGTTATGGGTTTCAGTTTAGGGTGAACTCGAGGGGGCATCTGTGGGACCCAGCTTTCTGACACCAGTCAGTCAACTCAGCAGCAGTATTTCAGTATTCAGTATTCAGATTTCTAGCCAGTAGCTAGAATGTTCAGCCCACTTGGCCAGGATGCCGAATCCCTGTGTTCATCAGCCTGATCAGCACAGCAGGTACCTTCGGGTACAGTCAGATAGATTCAGATGCATGCATCAGCATACAGTTTCAGTTTCAGTTCAGCATGACATGACATCCACATCATGCCATGACTCATTAGTAACCAGTAATCAGATAACAGCAATACAGAATAATCAGTTTCAGCGCCAGCAAGCGACTAGATGTATGGATAGGGCCGAGGCCAAGATTCAGTGTGTGTTTGTGTGTGTTTGTCGCTTGTTTGGGCGGGGGAAGTAAGGAATGCTTACTGGGTGATCTTTATCACTCATCCCTTTCCTTCTTCCTTCCTTTTCAGGTTAGTTTGCTGTTGGCGAGGAGCGGGTGGACCGAGGCTTGCGAGAGGGGACCCCACACACACTTTCCAGATGTATTTTATTTCAGTTTGGACCTGTGAGGTCATGTATATGATGTATATTTTCAGAACAGTTGTATGTATGAAAAGCCAGTATGGGCTCATTGTATATTTCAGTTTATTTTCCAGCTTCCGCATGTGTTCAGTTTGTACAGTAGCAGCAGTAGGGTTTTCTTTTTCGTAGGATTCCCGTCTCGGGTACCCAATTTCCAGTTTATTTAATAGAAAGAGATTTCTTGTTCAGCAGCAGGGGTACTCGGGGCGGCGGGTCCTACAATTTGGTATCAGAGCGTGTTCTCTGTGCCATTTTAGTAGAGATTTGAGTTGTAAGTGTGTGGTGTTTGTTTTCTCTCCTTCGCAGCCATCGTCCAGGCCCTCCTCACAGCACAGTCAGGTATTTCTTTCCAGCTTTGCTGTGTGTTGTGTTTCTAACCCCTTGTTTGCTTGTAGATAGAGAAGAGTATCCCCCTAGACAGATAGATGAGAT